>JBAMJV010004757.1:0-114503 GCA_037951105.1 Echinarachnius parma | reverse complement strand
AGTACATCTCACCATTATCTTCTCACTCCCCCCCCCCCCCCCCCCCTCCCTTCACCCCAATTGCCCTCTCTCTTTCTCCCTCTCTTCCCCTTCGGTCACTTCTCCTATTTTCACTTCTAAATCCTCCATCTCCACACCCCTCCCCCACTCACGAACACATGATTCACCAGATGATGATGGAGTCTGCACATAGTCTGCTTTCAGCAAGTCATATCACATATATAGAACCAAAGCTAAATAAGTAGGGTACATATATATGAACAAATCATTTATTTATTGTACCAAATCTAAATGAGTAGAAGCGCATAGCCTGCTTTTAACAAGTCATATCGTATTAGAACCATGTGAAATGATGAGTAGTTAACAGAGCAAAACCCCATTTATTATTTAGTGGAACCTCTTTATAATGAGTTCCTTGGGACCATGACAATTACCTTGTTAAATGAAGTATCTCTTTATGTATCTGGGTAAAAAAACAAAAGAATATACAAAACTGGGACCTGCAAAATTGCCTTGTTATATGAGGGTTTTGTTATATCAGAGTTCTAGTGAGGTTCATGTATTGCAGCACCAAATCTACATCAGTGGATATCAAAACAAGCCCCATTTACACTTAAATTGAAATTTTGCTGAACGAAAACAGAATTGCAACATATAGTGACTCATGTACCTGTTTATATGCAATTTCTGCAAAAGATATTAGATTCAGAGAACTGTAATCAAACGCAGGGGGAAAACAAAATATATATTCACTTTGTCGGCGCTTGGCGGTAAAAAAAAAAATCAAGAGAGTGGAATTTAATGTGAAATTGAGTCATATTTCCCTGACTATTATATTCTTTCACATCCACATAATACACTGTATATGTATGCTTGTCACGTGTACAAGCAAGGAGGTTTAATTTTTAAACCTCCTTGGTACAAGTGTGTGTGCCAATGGCAATGCATACTGAACAATACTTTACAATTGCATAATTACTTAGTAAGTTGACTTGCATTATAAGTTGTTACTTTTTTTTTCATCAACAATGCATGTAAGTAAATAGACATTACAAAAAGGGAAAACATTTTTACCGAAACACATGCATGCATTGATAAACCTGCAGTGTAGTCAATAAAAAACGCCCTCTAAATGGGATTTTCTTTATATAATAAATATGATTTTTTGTTTGTTTAATGACATGGTCAGTGAAACTATAGATGGATCCATGGTTCATGTTACCTTTTCAAAGTAATATACCTGAGTAAAGGAGCCTCATACAGAAGCACCATAACTTGTCACTGTTGGTACGTATATACATGGAAGATAATGTAATTTCAATAATTCAACCCGTTCCCTATGGGAACCTGGTGGGCTATGTACAAAGTCTATCTGGATTTAAGAATCTCAAATGGAACATGTTAAAAAGAAACTGTAATACTATACATGTATCTGTCATGATAGAAAGAGAAACAAATATGTGACAATAAATTATTTCATGAGTGATGATGACATCATATATTGTAGATCAATACATAAAATCTCATAAATTACTTCACATGACAGGATGAAATGTATGCACCCTCTGTCTCTGAAACATTAAACATTTTAGATCAATGCTCAAAATCTCATAAATTACTTCACTTGACATGAAATGCTTATGTACTCATTCTCTCAACAATGTATTAACCCATTCAACGAAGGATTAATGTTAAATTTTAGGGGGCTACTTTTCAATCTGATGGGATATCACAAAATATTGCACATAAATACCGTATCATGTGGTCATTCTCCATAGATCCAACCCTGAGTATATTGGGGGGGAGGGGGGGGGGGGGGGAGGGGGGGCAGTCCTGAATGGATTAAGTGACAGGAGAGGGATCACATCTAGATCTAGAATTACACAGACAGAAACGTTCAATCTGATACAAGGAGATAAAGCACAGCTGTACTGCAAGGATGCTCTTAGGAGGTGGCACAGCTTGGGTGGGGGGGGGGGGGATTTTTGAGGTGAGGGGGGCAGAAGGATTTTTAAAACTCCTAACGTGCCAAGCTCGCATTTTTGCGAGTTACAAGCACACAAATGCCATAGAGCATTAAAATCCCTGGCACAGTTAACAGTTAAATGTGGTTGGTGGTATTGCATAATTGAGGCACCGTAGTGGTATTTACTGTTTGTTGAGGGCACTTACAATTTTAAGAGCATGTGCCCCCCTCCCCCGAACCAGTGCCAGTTGGAGGGGGGTGGGGGGGGGGGGGGGGGGGGGTTTCAGTACATTATCACAATTGTTTTACTTGCAGATGTGGTCACTGCATAATGAGGCCCAATAGTGGTAAGCTTTTTTTGCAAAAGGGGGCACCTACAATATGGAGGGCATGTGCCCCCCCCCCCCCCCCCACCCCCTGAGACCCCAGGATTTCAGAGAAGGAACTGCTACATATAGGGGTGGATGGGCTTTTTAAGATCAGGGGCAGAAGGAATTTCTAGTTGGGGTCACTACCGAGTTGAGGCACATCCGATTCGGAGGGCGTGTGCCATGCCCCTAAGTCCCTATGGCTACGCCCCCCCCCCCCCCCCCTGATAAAAAGATGAAAAGATATCAACAGACTTCTTCACGTTACCAATCAACATTCTTGGAATACAATTATACAGGCCAACTTTCATACAAACAACTTTGCTTTGCGTAATTAACTTTCAATGTGTCTGATATATTACAGATAATTATTACAAAACTACAAGTACAATATGTGTATAAAAATGAAATATTGTGGAAATTAGCACCATCATATTGTATAATGCTAATACACTGATAGATTGTAGAACATTGTAAAACATATATGCATCACTGGATTCTATTAAACTGCTACATTTAATTAATACCACATTTACAAGTACACAAATTCAATGAGCTAAAGCTTCCATAGTAGGCAATGTACAGTATGTATACAATTTAACAGTGTGTGGCATTTTGTGGAGGCTCTTGAGCTAGGGAACAAACAGTTCAAACCCTGCATATGTTGGGACTATTTGGAATTTGGGTTCCAATGAAAATTGGGTTTTACAGCGTTTTGTTAAAACACAAGAAAGCAGAGAACATGTATCAATGATTATATCACATTCAAATTTTACATCAGCACTTGTACCATTATGCTTACATTACTTGAAATCTTTTAACATGATATCCAAACTTTATTTGTGGGGCGAGATCCCCCCCCCACCCCTTATATTATACCTTCCAAATTTGAGGGCTGCAGCCCCCCCCCCCCCTCCCCTCCCCTGCAAGCACCCATCTGTATGTCAGTGACACTGCATACTGTGCTTCCTTGTTTTTCTCCCTGGTTTATCTACCATGGAGCCTACAGCAATCCACTTATAGAACTCCCGAGAGGAATAAAGGAATACATCCTCTCCTTGGCTTTTACCATCGTAGTACAACACCAGTACTCATACCATCAATTTTCATACAACATCAACATGCCATCATGCTTTATGTTCGCTTGGTCTATATCTAATTGGTCTTTGTTTCATTTGGTCTACTACATAATGCCTGCATGAATGTCCCATTTTGCCAACTTCAAACAAGATCGCTTCCAAACTAGAATCTTACCCTTAGCCCAATTAATTGGGTGGACTTTTGCAGGCCATTTTATACCCAATTAACAAGAATACCTGATAAGCGGAGAAAATATCCTCAAGAATTGTTACGAAATGAAGAAAAACAATCCTAACCCTTTAACAGGAGTACCTCTTTAAATGTTATCCCATAAGTAAAGACCACAAAACGTGCAGACATTTTCTTTTTTCTGCAAAACAGGATGCGTGTACTAAATCTCTACAATGTATGGCTGAAAGACTTCAACATTCCACCTGCATACCTGTGACTTCTAGTGTTACCCTATTACCCTACCCTATTATTCTTCCTCTATTCTCAGTCCCCCTCGAGTTCTTTTGCCAACAACCCTCCAAGCAGACATCCACGATCAATCTTGACTCATTTGGTAAACATGCAAGGGTAAAAATCCTTTAAAAAAAAAGAAAGAAAAAAAGAGAGCGTGCCCTCAAATAATTTGTGGTCCCCCCCCCCCCCAAATCAGTCTGCTCGCCCTATACCACTGACGAGGGTTACCCTAACCTTTTATTCTTTCACTGTTCTCAGTCCCCTTCAGATTTCTTGTGCCAACAAACCTCGGAGCAGAAAGGCTTACCTATTTTTTTGGACTAGTCTCAACTCTTCTAGTTTTCCCACCCCTTGTGGCGTAGCTAAGGGGGGGGGGGGGGGGGTATCACGGGATACATTTGCCCCCACAAAAAAATGTGACAGAAACAATAATAAACATAATCATCTAGTACAAATTCTTTTAACATGAAAAACAAATTGAGTATGCCCCCAATCAGTCAGATCACACCATAGGCGTAGTGAGGGGGGTGTTTTTGGTGTTCAACACCAGCCTTTAGAGAAAAAATTACTGTGTTAGGTATATTCAAGCACACCCCAAATTCACCACTGAATGAAGCTAAAACACCCTCTTGAAAAAAGTCCTGGGTATGTTTATGGACCACGCTATGCCCTAGCTACCCTATTAGACTTCCACCATGCCCATGCAGTCTCCCTTATGCTCTTTTGCCAACAATCCTTCATGCAGAAATGCTTGTACTGAATGTTTGAAATTGCTCTTCAAATGAAGAGAAAAAATATGAGCATTTATGCTAGTTACTACATTTGATACACTTCATTTTGTACCTGTACAAGAATTTCTTATAAATGATTTGACAAATTTATCACTGGTCACATTTCTGATGATCACTCCAAATTCTAATCCAGTTTAGGATATTGACATTTCAGAAAGCAACTCTTTCCCTTTATATACATCTCTCGAATACAAAACCATGTGGTCCAAAATATTAAATTACATTTTATTTATTTATTTGTATGTAATTCAATAGATTCAGAAGACTCAGAAAGCAACTCTTCCCCTTTAAGTAGGTCTCTCGAATCCAAAACCATGTGGTCCGAAAAATATTAAATAACATTTGTATTTATTCCTGTGTAATTCAGTAGATTTACTGTCAGTAGAGGTTGCACTCTTCGCTTTAAGTACATCTCCAAATCCAAAACCATGTGGTCAAAATATTAAATTACATTTGTATTTATTCCTGTGTAATTCAATAGATGTACTGTCAGTAGAGGTTGCACTCTTCCGCTTTAAGTACATCTCCAAATCCAAAACCACGTGGTCAAAATATTAAATTACATTTGTATTTATTCCTGTGTAATTCAATAGATGTACTGTCAGTAGAGGTTGCACTCTTCCGCTTTAAGTACATCTCCAAATCCAAAACCACGTGGTCAAAATATTAAATTACATTTGTATTTATTCCTGTGTAATTCAATAGATGTACTGTCAGTAGAGGTTGCACTCTTCCGCTTTAAATACATCTCGAATCCAAAACCATGTGGTCAAAATATTAAATTACATTTGATTTATTCCTGTGTAATTCAATAGATGTACTGTCGGTAGAGGTTGCACTCTCTATTTATAACTCATGATTCACTTCTCATCTTCATTCCTGCATTCTGTGTATTTATATGAGTTGCCTAGGCCTTGTGCCGAGAAGCCTGCTAAACGTACACTGCCGGGTTGGCAAGATTATACCATCAGAAAGCGGATTGTAGGTTGAGCGGATCAGTGCAATGGACAGAAAAATTAGTTCTTTCTTTTTTTCTTATTTTTTTATTCTTTAATTTTGAAATTGAGTTTTGAAAATTTAATTATGAAAAAAAAAAAAGAAGTAATGTTTGGCGTAAAATATTCTGATTTGAATGCAACGCCAAAATTTTTAACAACAACAACAACAACATCATCTTCATTCAGCCTTTCCAAGGAGTAGATGTCTCTCCATACAGAGGCTACAGGGTTTGTGTATTTAGGTATGAGTGCTAACCCTAGCCTCCTCCCCTCCCCCTCCTTCTCTCCCTTTTCGTGTATCGTCTTACTTGAACATGAAAGTAAATCATGCAGAGAAAATAAGATTTATTTCACACAAGCCATAATTTCTTAGCTTTGTGGATTCTGCACCATGAATGCCTGTCTCACAAACTGAGAGGCTATGATATATATATAGCCACTTGCACTGTCCCGCTGTAGAAACTATTTCTTTTTTCTACAGCCCGTTATACTTTCACTCTTCACTAGTAATAAATCTTTACAAGACACAATGCAACATCAGATTTGTAAAATACACTTGTTTTCCTTCTTCTTCGCATTTGTAGGCTACGCATAATCTTTGATGACTTAGAAGCCTTAAAATTGTTTTTCAGCAAACCATAATGATAATTTACTTTTCATTTCTCCACAATATCAAATATTTATATGACAACTTATTCGGGCAAAATCCAATTGTTTTATGCATTTATATTTTGCCTTTTTCCCTCTTACTGGTTTTCACATAATCTCTGAAGAATAAACGAGCTCTTCTCTTTTTTCAGCAACTAATAATACTTTCTCCACTCTCCATTAGTAATAAATCATTACTTGACATAACCAACTTGGGCAACATCAGAATTTAAAACTAAATTTGCTTTCATTCCTATAATTTTTTGCATAACCTTGTATAATTCAGAAGCTCTTTCACTTTTTCAGCAAAGCATAAAGATAATACTCACTATTCCTCCCTGTAATAAATATTTACTGCTTTACATGACACAGTTCATATTCGGGCAACATCCAATTGTTTTATGCATTTTATATTTTGCTTTTTTCCCTCTTACTGGTTTTTACATAATCTCTGAAGGATAAACAAGCTCTTTTTCTTTTTTCAGCAAATCATAAGACTTTCCACTCTCCATCAGTAATAAATCATTACTGTGACACAATCTATCCTTGGGCAACTTCAGCATTGTTCGTATAAATTTACTTTCCTCGTTCTTATCATTTTCCGCATAATCTTCAATAATTAAGAAGCCCTTTCCCTCTTTCAGGAAACCATAATGCTAATATTTTGTATTTCTCCCAGTACATAAATCTTTCCATGACACAACACCAGATTTTTCAAATACATTCTTCTTACTGTTGAATGCATAATCTTTATTAATTAAGAAGCTCTTCACTCTTTCAGCGAACTATAATGATAATATTTTGTATTCCTTACCAGTAATAAATCATAACTTGACACAAGCTATCCTCAAGCAGCATCACTTTCTTGTATAAATTTGCTTCGTTACTTTATCATATAACTATTGCTGGATGAACTTTCTTCTCTTTTCAGTTCATCTGTATAATACCTTGCATTCTTGTCTGCATGATATATGCGCTATATATAAATAGCCACCATTATTATTATTATTATAATGAATACATCATTTACATAATATTCAAGCCCTGAGCAATATTGTTGAAAGTTTGAATTATTCAATGCCTCTTCTGTCTCCCTTGTTTTGGCCCAACTTTTCCCCCTTTAATTTTCTCCTTTGTTTTCTTTGTTTTCTTTTGTTCTTGTTGTTCTTTTTCTTTGTTTTCTTTCTTTGTTTTTGTTTGTTTTTTTTTGTTTGTTTTTTTTTTTTTTGGGGGGGGGGGGGGGTTTGGGGGAAGAACTTCCCTCTATTTCTGACAAGTAATATTCTGCCAAGCCCAGCAATATATGATTCCATATGCCATCTTGCCTCGTTTCGAGTTGCATGATCAATGCCTATATAATGGAACTCCCTCTAACCTATTCTTTGCAACACAAACACATAACTATAAAAAGGTGCCTTTTTAAGCAAATATGAGCCTTTTTGAGCTATCATTTTAAGCAAATATGCAGTCCATATTGGTAGAGCTAATGCCTGTAAATTTCTGAATTATGTTGCCAAACAAGTGCTGTGGATCATCATCAATCATCAGTGTTGCATGTTTGCCATTCTTTTTTCTCTTCTGGGCTTACATTACACGTGATAATAGATATAAATTAACTTTCCTTGTATTCTACAATCTCAAACGAGCCAACTACAGCTCACAAACTGTTTCTCTTTTTGAAGATCTAGATACAAAACATTAATTTATGGCAAGTAATAAATTAATTTTTAAATAGTCTGGAGATAACCAACAAACTTTGGTCAGTTGTTTTGTCTTTCCCCCTATTCATCATTTTCCCCGGTATTTACACAGTACATGAATTAATTTTCATTTTCTGGCAAGTAAAAATATCTCCCTTCTGGAAGTAACACACAGAAATTTGTTCAATTTGTCCTCCTTCTCCTTGCATAATTTTCCTAGAACCTTTGACATGGTAGCTCACCTATTTGTACTGTAGTTCTTAAATATCTCTGCGTCTTCGTTCGTGTACACTGACTCAAGTTTTCCTTGATTCTTGAATCTTTGATACGGTAGCTCACCTATATGTACTGTACATAGTTCTTTATATCTATGCCTCTTTGTTCTTGTCAACTGACACAAGTTTTCACTGAAATGTCTTAAAACCGCTTTAAAATTTAGCAACACTGACGGATGCAAGTTGCTAACCAAAGTGTGATCATTTTCTTTCCTCTTGTTCGTTGGTTTCCATGATTTCTGGTGAACACCGTTGACTCGGTAACTCACCTTCTTCCGTTCTTCCATCTCTATGCATCGTTGTCCTTGATCGCTGACATAAATTTCTACTGAAATGTCTTGAAATCACTCGAAAAGATGGTGACTCTGACCAACACAAGTCAAACGTGTGATCATTTTCTTTCCTCCTTCTCGTTGCCCTCCATAATTTCCGACGGACACGCTCGCTGGAGTTCTTGCAATCTGTCGGCCAGCGCCTGACCGAACGTGAGTCTATACTTGGGGCTGTAGTGGTCAAGCAATGCGTAGATCGTCTCAAAGTACGGTGTGGACATGTCGTCTGCAACGGTGTCGAAACTGTGGCCGATGACCTGAAAGAACAAGAAAGAATCAATTAATGAATAACGTGATAGTGTTTAAGTATAATGTTGCAATGTCAACATCTGCAATATTGTCAAATGCCCCGAAAGCAGAAGGCTGATGTTCTAAAAACAAAGACAAAGAAGAAAGAAACTAATTAAACCTTTTTTGTTTTAAATTCAAGTATAATGTTGCCATTTTGGTACTTTGTAGGATTGGGAGTATGTGAAGCATGAGTGGACTGTAAAGTAGCACCTGTTGGAATGCTCCCCAGGGAGTGGAGAAAGTGCACAATAAGTGCTGGATTAAACAATTTGTTTGCTTACCAACAACAAAAATCTGTCATTTGGAATAAAACTGTTTTTGAATTTATGAAATCTTATCATAGTATACCATGCAGTTGGAGCATCAGCAATATTTTTTGCAAGTCCTCCTTTTTTCATGGCCTGGATCAACAATGGCATACTATATTCATGTTGCTATGGTGACCCGTAATAGCTGCATTAAAGAGAAGAAACGTGGGATCAAGTAATGGCCTGCCAGCCGAGACAGATGATGTTCATCTCAAATTTTAATTGGAGCTCATTATAGAATATGATTCATGGCCATTTCTTCAGGTTAACTGCTTGCACGTATGCAATTTCTAATGTCTTTCAGTTAATAAGAAAATAAATAAATCATGGTTTTATGTCTGTTTTGATGAAACTGAAAGTCAGGTTTCTTTGAGATAATGTGGAGAAAATGGTCATTATGATCTTCATCATTTCCATTTTATTGCCATTTTCAAACTCTGTGGATTATACAGCGTGTTCATACACAAACATTTTCATCCCTTATCAGGTCGTATCGTTAGTCATGATTAAACCAAACTACCGCTTAGTTCACACACACAAAGCCAAGATCCCACAACAGCTGGCTTCCAGCTGCCCCCAGCTGCATGAAACATCGTATAAGCGCGCAGTTTGCTACTGCGCAGTGTGTTGTCTTTTTTTCTGTCTGCGGGGCATTAAGTCTCGTATATAGCTAATCATGATTAAACGAGCGAGACGTTGTTCACACACGAAATGATACTGATTCTATAGTCAGCTCTCGTACGAAACGACGATCAAACCAGTGTTTCGTTAATCATGATTCGCTATACGTCGTTTCGTTAGTCAGCGTTCATACGTGTACACAAATTTCATCGTATAGCTAATCAGCAGCTGATTCTATAGTCCGCTGCTGATTCTTTAGTCAAGATTAAGGGATGAAATTTTTGTGTGTGAACACGGGGTAAGACACACTCTTCACTTCAGTCTTCATTTCATCCTTCATCATATCTACCAGGTTGCTCGCAGTAAAATAATTTGATGAATGCCATTTCAACAAGGTGAAATAAATCATTTTAATGGGAAATTAGCGAAAAATATAGCCTAAGAGTAAGAGGCCAAGTCGCCAAGACCCCAAAAGCGAACAAAATGTTAGTAAAATAAGGATTTGTGTGTGTTCCTTCTCAACGCTGTTAAAAGTCAAACCTGTCTGAGTGGCCACCTGTCTATAGCAGTCTAGCCGTCTATTAGTGACAACTAAAAGAAATCCCTTGCAAAGAAAAACAAATGTTATGGGACCTACCTACAGAGGTCACCTGCATACAGTGGCCACTTTTCCTTTAAGTTAGGTGGTCCATTAACACAGGTTTGACAATCTTATAGAACCTGTCTATAGAGATCACCCGCATACAGTGGCCACTTTATTGTTTCCCTTAGGTGGTCACTGTACAGGTTTGACTTTCTAACCACCTTGTAATTATGCTATTTTTAAACCTTGTTTACCTCATCCCCTTCAGAGCATGGGGCAAATATTCATCAGTCTTAACCGATCAATCAACCCCAGACCACTGGAGCTGTCATTGGTGGTGTACATGGTCAGACTGGATGGAGAGGGGTGGGGGTTGGAGGGGAGGGGGGGGGGGGGGGGTGAGAGGGTCAATCAACCCAAGACCACTGAAGCTCAGAGAGTTAGGGACCCCAGTGGTGTAGCTATGCATGGTCAAATGAACCATATAGAGGGAGGGTGAGGGGAGGATGAGGAGGAGGGAGGTGGAGAGAGGGAGGGGTCAAGATTTGTATTGGGGTCCATCATCTCAATACTACTGAAGCTGTAAGAGCTAGAGACCCCAGTGGTGTAGGCTGTAGCTTTGGTCAATTAAACCAGATGGGAGAGGAGAGATAGGGGATGGTGAGGAGGATGATGTAGGGAGAGGAGGGGAGGGGGCAAGATCTGTTGAGCATCTAGAGGGAGAGGGGCAGGGTATCCTTTGTAAGGGGGGCAATGGGAGGGGGGGGGGGGGGCCAAGAGGCGTGAGAGGTTCAATCAGCCCATGGTCACTGAGACAATGACAGGGACCCCTGCCTGTGATGATAGCAGCCAATGGTCACATTAAACAGACTGTGGCGAGAGGGATAGAAGGGGAGGGGGGAGAGGGGGCGGGGAGGGGGGGGGGGGGGGGCAAAGTCGCAAATAGACGTGAGAGGGTTTACCAACCCATGGCCACTGAGACTTTATGAGGGATCCGTGATGTACCCATGATCAAACCAGAGAGAGAGGGAGAGGTTTCCTATACATAATATGAGGACAATATGTAAGGGCGAGGAGCAAAGAGGTGAGAGGAGATCAATTAGCCGCTGAGGGTGTGAATATAGGATCCCAGTGGTATAGCCATTAATGATCAAACATAAACAGGGGGTGGGGAGTGGGGAGTGGAGAGGGGGCAATTCTTGCTATATTATGCAAGTAGGGCAATGTGAGGGGGGAGGGGGGCAAAGAGGCGATAGGAGATCATTTAGCCACTGTGATCTGTGAATGTAGGATCCTGTTGGTAGATCATGATCAAACTAGGGGGGGTAGGGGGGAAGGCAAATACAATGTACAAAAGAGGCGGAAATATCTTTATATGGGAGCAGTGGTGGTAATGCCCCCCCCCCCCCCCCCCCCCACCCCTGGTCACCACTCCTTAGCATCCCCATTGAGGGACCCTAATTATCTCTCCAATTAAACTGCTTTATTAGCTCCACAGGACCAATATTAGATAAGGTCGTAAATATGTAGGCTGTCCCATTACAAAGTTAAGACAAGCATCATCAGGGGCTGAGGGAAGGTTTCATGATAATCATGTTCTGGCAACATTATCCCTTTATAAACGGACAGTGACAGAAAAATAACATCCTGTAAAACCTCATTATTCAATTAAATTATATTCTACAATAATTGTTTTGCTCCAGCAACATTTTCCCTTTACCGACAATGAAAGAAAAAGATAATCTTATTGACTTATAAAACCTCCTTTTGGGGCCAGTAATTCCCTTTCAGCATAATATCACACTAAGTTCACCTACAACCCAAGAATAGCACTTCACACTCAAATTATCCATCCAAAATAGTACTCATATTGCCTGGTAGAAAAAACAATTTTTTTGTTTTTGTTTAGAGCATATTGGGCTAGATAGTGTAGCCTCCCCATAAAAGTGGATCCTAGTTTATGTACACTATTATCAAGTAAATCATCCATTAAAATACAGTTATAATCCAGGGCTCGACACTAGCACTTGCCCTGTTGCCCGGGGCGAGTAAAAATTGATGTCGGACAAGTACAATTTCACAAATGGTCTAGTTCGGTTGCCCGACTGGGCAACTAAATTTTTGCTCAACTAGGAGAGAATACTGTAATTCTGTATGAGTAAATCTCATCTAGAAGTAAGCGGGCAAGAAAGTTTTCTGTTTGGGCAAGTAAAAGTAGAAAAGTTATGATTCTGCTTGCCTGAATGGGCAAGTAGAAAAAACATGTTAGTGTGGAGGATTGAGTAATCATAAACATTTACTTTCATTCTAAGATATTGTATAATTATATTCAACATAATTTTACTTCCACTGCCAAAATTGATAAGTGGAAAAATTAACTTGTTTATTTGAAAAGTCAATCATGTATTGCATTATAATTATAATATAAACATTCATTCCCAAACTAGATGTAGGAATTTTGCGAGTAATATGATTTGTTTTATTTGAAAATACTAGTAAACAAAACTTGAACCGAATCCAGTGGTAAAATAAAAAGCATGTGGGGAAAATCTGTGGAAAAAAAACAAAGAAATACTAATGGAGTGCCCCCCCCCCCCCCAAATCAGTCCGACCACACTACCCATGCACTGATGGAAGCCTTTTAGTTTGTGTTCACCCAACCCATGCAATATAAACTGTACAATCACTGCACTCCTGACCCAACTGCATTTATGAATAAACCCCTGTGTGTGTACTGTGTGTGAGTACATTGTATGCAAAACGATGTGTGTATATAATCTGGGACCGGTTTGTGTAGAGTGGGGTGTGTGCAAGTTCAACCAATCACACACAACTGGGTTGTATTGCATACAGGAAACCACTAATTTACTCTATGAACTGTAGTGTGTGTACATGTCTGTGTTGTGTGTACGTGTGTGTCTGTGTGTAATGCAATGTTGGGTGATACAGTAGTTCTCCATACAATGTTCCGTGTACACTACTGCATGTAAAAACAACATTGAGACTGACTACAACAGTATATTGGCTCTCTGTACTGTATTGAGCAGCCATATTGTGCTTGGGACAACATACAACACACAACTCTCCAACGTTTCTTGTGTAGCAGTCTCATTATAGCTTGAGCGTGGTTCTCCTGTTGTCAATAAAGCATCCGCTGCAACAACCAACAACTCAACAACCATTGGGCACAGAACATTGTCAACTCAATCATTGTACAAAAGATACTATTACTAGCGAGTTGGCTGTATGTTGCCAATTTGCCGTATAGCTCAAGTCAGCCTGAATCAACAGATTGCTTGGGGAAAGAATAGAAAGGAAGATTAGTTACAGACAACGCCAGTCCGACACTTCATGTGCACAACTTCTTGAATTGTACTTGGCAGTTAACTTAGGTAAGTTTTCATCCAATATACATAGTTAAATATGGGTATAAAATGACCACCTAAATAAGCCAATTAGGAAACGTGGCCACTGTAGACAGGTGACCTCTATAGACAGGTTCAATAAAGTTCACTGTTATCTCTGCATGGGATCACTTTTGATGGCCACTATATAGGCAGGTTGGCTGCCATAGACAGGTGGCCACTAATAAAACAGTTTGGACTGTATTTATTCAGTTCAACCAGTGGTGTAGCGACAGGGGGGGGGGAGTGCCCCCCCGACAAAACATTAATAACAAACACCGTAAGAAAACATAGTTTCCAAATTTTCGGCCATAGGGCTTCGTCAGGGTTTCTTCGGAAACTATTTCCTATATATAATATACTGTATATAAACCCCCCCCAAAAAAAATAAAATAATAATAATAATTTTTTTTTTAAATGATAATAATAATAATAAATAAATTTTTAAAAATAAATAAAATAAAATAATTTATAATAATAATAATAATGATAATAATAAATCAATCAATAAATTAAATAAAATTGAATTTTAAAAAATATGATAATAATTTGCCAAAAAAAAAAAAGAAACATATAACACGACAGTTTATGAAAAAATAAAGAAATACATAAAGTGAGCCCCCTCCCCCCCCCCCCCCCCCAATTTAAATCAGTCCGATTGATATTAGGCCAAATAAAAAAAAAAACATGTTTAGCGTCCCCGCCCGCTTCGTTTTTGGAGGCCGCCTGCTTTTTCTTTTTTTTCTTTTTTTTGTGAAAAATCCGAAAAAATTTATTTTTTTTTTTTTTTTTTTTTTTTTTTTTTGGGGGGGGGGGAAAAAATGATTTTGAAAAAGATCGTACATTTAATATAGACTCATTCGTTATTTTGGATAAATGGGTCAGTCGGCCATTTTGAAAAAAGTCGGCCATTTAAAAAAAAAAAAAAAAAAAAAAAAAAAGGGCCTCCTCCTTCCTTTTTTCAAAAGAGCAGGACGCTAAACATGTTTTTTTTTTTATTTGGCCTTACTGATACTAGAATGGAACAGACAATCAAAATTCAACTACAAGAAAATACAGAATTTACATCAGTACGGATCTCAACGTCTTTTTTCGTTGTTCAGCTCATCATAAAGCATCATGAAAATGGCCCTGAACTTTGCGGAGAATGAGACTCAACTCCTGATAGACCTCTACAGATCTCAATGCCAACATGTTTCTCTTAGCCCCAAAATTAATATAGTATATTAATTACTGAAAACATTGTCTTTTTCAGCTTGAGGCATCATGAAAATGGCCCTGAATTTTGCAGAGGATGAGACGCAACTCCTCATAGACCTCTACAGATCCCAAGAGTCCCTGTACAACAAGGACCACTACGAGTACAGTGCCAGATCAGTACGCAAGGTGCTCATCATGGATATCGCAGAGAAGCTCCACAAAACACGTAAGTAATCTTGATCAGACCAAGCCATGGCTCTAAAAACTCACTAGCCCAAATGCCCAGGGCAAAAATCTTTGATATATCGTTGTATCAGGGCTTAAAATAGTAAAATAGATAGAACCTGGACCTGCAAAATTACCTCAATACATCACAGCCATTCTATGTAACTAGACACCAGGAGCTTAAAATTTCAAGTTCAACCAATTAAACAAAATGATTCATGTTTGGCTAGGTATATGTTCAAAAGGTGTAAATCTGATTTTTCACCGCCTTTCACCTTCTAACAACCGAGTTACACCTCCCAGAACAGAGATCAAATTTGCTACAAGAAATCTTCAATAGTGTCGCGTCACGCGAGTCACAACAAAAAAAGTGAAATATCTCCAACGATAATGACTTTACATCAAAGATTTCTGTTTACCAATGTGTATGGTCAATACATTGATTGAAATGTATGTAAAAAAAACAGGTCTGCAAAATAAAGTTTTCAACTACTTAAAGGGAATTCAGACCGGTATATTAGACGCGTGGATCCATCTTGTGCACTTTTACGCACGGTACGTAATCCCCATTGGCTCAGTTATAAGTAGCGATCGCAAACTGTCCCACTTCCGAATACCCGAGTCAAAAATGCATCAAAAATAGTCGCGTTCGGAATGTTTGTACTAGTCGAATGGAGATCCATCAGAGATGTTTACAAGCGAAAATATCACGTAACACGCTTAAAACCGCACCGACTTCAAAGTGCCGCCGTTTGATGCCTAGGTGACAGTGTGAGAATTCGCTTGGTATACAGATACCAGCTGTTTGCTGCATGCAATTTCATAAGAAGGCCCGTGTTCAGATATTTCGAAGCTCTTCGATCGATCCAACACATATCGTGAGTTTACCTCGAGAGATTACGGTGGAGTCGAGTTGGAATTTGCTGACTACCCTTTATAACCCACGCATATATGCCTTTAACCTTAACAAGTTGAAATTGTGTATAAATGTCACGCAAGTCACAATGGAATGGCTGACCAGGTAATACATGTGGTTTGCGGTTGCACCATGTATAAGGAGAGGATTGGTAAGTCCTGAGAAGGACTGTTGGTATTCTTTCTAGGATAGTCCTAAAAAAGGACTGTGGTAGTCCTAGAAAGGACTGTTGGTAGTCCTGGAAAGGACTGTTGGTATTCTTTCTTGAGCTTATAGTTCTGATAAGAACTACAGCGCCGGTATAGTTATTGTAAGGAGAGGGTTGGTGGTAGGAGGGGAAATTCATTATAACTGTTATTATCAAGAGGTTCCACACTATAGGGCTCATTACAAAGAGGTACTGTATAATTATCAGTACAATTTTTCAATTCTATATATACATGTATAACTTGGTTCCTTCAGGTAATGCAATCATGGCAAGGATTGAGGTCCTCCGAACACAGTTTGCTCTAGCCCTCAAGAATGAGAAAGTCCACAGGGAACAGGGGACAGTCCAGCTCAGGGAATGGGGGTTCTTAAGGTGTCTGCTGATAATGAGAATGATGATTTATAAAAGGGATAAGAAGCTTAGCAGTTTTCAGCAATAGTTAATCCTTCTTGTAATTTCTATTTGTCCTTCCAGCTAATGCGATCATGGCCAAGATTGAAGTTCTCCGAACCCAGTTTGCTCTCGCCCTCAAGAAGGAGAAGGTCCACAGGGAACAGGGGACAGTCCAGCCCAAGGAGTGGAGGTTCTTCAGGGCCCTGCTGTTCCTGGAACCCCACATGACCAAGCAGACCCAGCAGGGCCGTAGAGGGTCAAGCCAGGTCCAGGACTACCTCGAGGTGAGACCTTTCATATCAAATAATAGACCTACAGATAAATCTTGCATTTTCTGGACCTCTATTACGTTAGAGGTGAATGACAGTAGTGGGAAACGCCACACCCCCCAAAAATGAAACGAATGCTCTTATTACCAAAAATGAAATGAATGCTCTTATTACCAACCATGTGAAAGAATATAATTTTTACTAATATGAGATTATACAAATTGGCCAGGAAACCGCCTACTAATTGATATTTGCAAAATTATAAAACTGATTTACTGTAAATCGTATCGCGCATACGCTACGTGCAAATGACCTCGTGCTCTACACGAGGTCTACGCTATACGGGCTTGTCGATATCTCCAGCCCAGCGGCCATTGGATTTCTTCCGATATTTCTGTATTTAACGATGCTTAGGTTCGGATTTTACCACACAAGCCCTTTTTAAATACTTATTCAACAATATAGGTCAATATAGATGTATTCGGCTACTTTCCCAAAACTGGTATTGGGCTTTAACTGAACTGATAGTACACTGTTGGCCCCTCCTAAGGTGGGGACGGAAGGGTCGACAGTGAATGATAGAAACACCAAATACATTGGTCTAAGCTAAAACCAGTCATAGGGCACAGCATAACCACTTGACAAGGGCCTTGCAAAGCTTACTTCGGGTAAGCAAAACTGAATGTCAAGTCAAATGGTCAACTAGATTTTCAAACTGGGAACATTGACAGAATGAGCAAATCTTTCACTGTAGAACTAATATACGTTTCATTTTTGTCTGGGTGGGGGTTCTCCAAAATGAACACTGGAACCAAAATATTTCAGTAATAATTTTTGTTGTTAAATGATAAATTATATCAATATTCAAGAGCATTTTCCACTATTTCATGAATTATAATTGATAGAACTTACAAGTGCATTTCTCTGAATTGCAATAAAAATTCAAATTCAATATCAGTCATAGGGCACAGCATAACCACTTGACAAGGGCCTTGCAAAGCTTACTTCGGGTAAGCAAAACTGAATGTCAAGTCAAATGGTCAACTAGATTTTCAAACTGGGAACATTGACAGAATGAGCAAATCTTTCACTGTAGAACTAATATACGTTTCATTTTTGTCTGGGTGGGGGTTCTCCAAAATGAACACTGGAACCAAAATATTTCAGTAATAATTTTTGTTGTTAAATGATAAATTATATCAATATTCAAGAGCATTTTCCACTATTTCATGAATTATAATTGATAGAACTTACAAGTGCATTTCTCTGAATTGCAATAAAAATTCAAATTCAATATCAGTCATAGGGCACAGCATAACCACTTGACAAGGGCCTTGCAAAGCTTACTTCGGGTAAGCAAAACTGAATGTCAAGTCAAATGGTCAACTAGATTTTCAAACTGGGAACATTGACAGAATGAGCAAATCTTTCACTGTAGAACTAATATACGTTTCATTTTTGTCTGGGTGGGGGTTCTCCAAAATGAACACTGGAACCAAAATATTTCAGTAATAATTTTTGTTGTTAAATGATAAATTATATCAATATTCAAGAGCATTTTCCACTATTTCATGAATTATAATTGATAGAACTTACAAGTGCATTTCTCTGAATTGCAATAAAAATTCAAATTCAATATCAAATTGTCTTCTTTTTTGTCAAAGAATGGCGAGGGAGATATCTACGGCGACCAGGATTACGAAGCGGAATTCCATCACGAGGTCCAGGACGACATCCCCGTGGAGACCCGCGATGTGACGCTTGATGAGCTGGAGATAAAGGAAGAACCCCTGGTATCGAGAATGCCGGGGAGACGCGCAAGGAAGCGGAGACGAGAACAAGACTCCTTTGATGACGATCAGTTCAGTTGGGCCACCCCTCCCAACCATCCAGTGAACCCTCCATCCATGAGCCCTGCGCTCTCTCTTCAAAACCCTCCAACGAACACTCCCCCTCCTCCTCCTCCTCCGACAACAACGGCGGCAACGGTGATGACACCCACAACGCCAATGCCTGAGGATGACTGTGATGCGTTTGGCAGACTTGTCGCCGCTGAGCTGAGGGCCATGGGTCATGCACAGAAACTCACGACAAAGCGTCAGATCATGTCCATCGTTTACGGCTACGGGATGGGGGATTTTCAAACTTGACAGGGCTGTATTAAACATGTGAACGTTTTCCAAAACTTGGAGCTTAACCTACAAGTATATAATTTACTGGTCAGCCAGTGCAGAGACTCAGACTGAGCCCAACAACATAACAAGACATGCAACTTCAAATTTATACTCAAGACAATTCACTAGATGTACAACTTTAATAGGACTTACTTATAAATGTTTTGTATTTGTTTTCAGATGATTTAAGATGTAGAAACTTTATCTCTAAGTTTGAGATTTCATCTTCAACGGGTTCAATGGCTACAAAGTGTTGTTGACCATTTATGAAAAAAACTTTGTTGAAAAATGACGGTTAAGATATTTTTTAAAAGCCCCTTTCTATTTTATGTAATGTCATACAAGGCTAAACAAAAATAAGCACTGGGCAAAATGCCAAAAATACTTAGCTTCAGGCAGTTCATGCCACTGATTTCATTCATGCAAAATTGTATTTGCCTGCTTACAGATAGTTTGTTATTTGTTGGCAGTTGCACTTGCACAATTATCACAGAAGTGATATTTATGTAAGTTTCAGGCAATTATTATCTCACTTGTATGTTTTTTTTACCTGATTTTCTATCCTATAATTTTACATTGATGTTAAATTTTTTATGTTGAAATATCACACGTTTTTATTTTCATTGAAAATCACCAGCTGGAATTCTTGTATGATTGGTTGTTTTAATTGTTCAATGTTTTTAACAATGATTAAAAATTTGATACAATTTCAGGGTTCTAAAGCACTCAACATTGTATTAATTGTGACCTTACACCACAAAACGACCGTTATGTCGCTCAGATCTTAATCTACCTTCTGTGAAATAACAATTATCAGAGTACAGCGCTTGAATGGACGCCAATCTTTGAAGTGGCCAGTTACCCAGTTTCTCCCTTGTTTTAAATCTGCTTCAGCCATTTTCCAAATCTTAAGCGCTCATTTTCAGAGGGTTTGGCTTGTCTGAATATGACAATTTATATACCATTTGAAAGGTAATGACTTCTACTGTTATGTCATGTAAAAATCAGCATAATCATTTTCCCAGACTTATTGGTCATTTTGTGGTGTAAGGTCACAATTTGTGCCTCCTCATCAAAACTCATTTCAATATTCTAGAATATTATTCACTGATGTTTCAAATCAATCCCCTAATCACATTTGTTTTCAAAACCTTTCTTGTAAAAATGTACAAAATAGTTACCGTACTTAAAGGAGGGGCGCAATCCCGGCTTTGATTCAGCTTTATAGCTTTGAATATGTGCCTTTATTGATATACCACATTCTTTTTTCTTTTTTTATCCTTAAGTTGGGCAAAAAAGGAAAATTTCATGCACATTTTTGGCTCTTTTTCGCGTCGGCGTTCCATACTCCTAAAAAAGTAATTTTAGCGGAGCGATGAGCTCATGAGTCATGACGTCACCTGCAGGCAATAACACGGAAGAGCGAGCATTGTTTACAACGTGGTTCAATGCAAACACTTTGACTTGCTAGTAATACAAACTCGTATTTGCTTGAAAATTGAGGATTAACTGAAATTGCCTCAGGAATTAATTTTAGCAAGATGCAGCAACACATCTAAGGAAAGTATAAGCCTGCACCGTTTTCCATAAGGATCCACGTATGAGGCGGATTTAGAACTCAAAGGTTAAATTAACGAGGGCCGACTGGGAAGGACCTAGCGAGTGTGTGCAGGTCTGCCAGAGTTTCGGGGGGCCGCGCGGCAAGACAGGTTATGCTCTCGCGTGCTAGCTGCCGCGCCAACTACCTATGTATTACAAGTTCTGAAAAGTAACGAAAATGCAAGATTATTACGATCGCACCTATTCTAGACTATTTCTTAATTTACTTACATGTTTGCATGGCTTTTCAAACAAATACAAGAACGATTACCTTAGATGGACAAATCTATCACTTTCGTGGCATCTTTGACAATGTTTATTGTTTTTTTTCTCTGTCGGCATTCTAAAAAAAAAAAACAATAAATGAACTGAACTTAGCGCTCTTTTGTAGTTTTGTTGTTAATTTGCAAACGGCGTAGACTACGTGTATGATATCGATGCCCAGAAATTGATTGACTATGTTCAACCTCCCGCACGCTCGCCAACGACTTGAGTTTTGGATTTGTTTATTTCGGGGAAAAGTAATATTTTGCTCAAAACTGAGGTAATTCTGAATGTTCTGTAAATATATTTCCGTAAATATTGTTAAATAGATCCATCAAAGCAATGATGCTTGTCATTTTATTGCCGCATAAAAAGATGAATTTGAGTGCGAAACACCGCATTTTTGTACACCATGTTTTGAGACGTGATCGGATGAAGCCGCCACTTATTATGGTTAGGCTAGGCCTGGGCTAGCCGCAGCGCTCGTGCGTGCTGATGGCCGGAAGACCTGTCTGCGAGGGGGCTGGGTATACGATTGCTATAATCATATCGGAGACTTCCTCGAAGCGATTTTAGAGTGAGTATGCGCCTTTATTTGGCAATTATATTTGTTGTATTTGTGGAGACAAATAATGAAATAAGAATTATAATAATGGTGTCTGCAATTATGGGGAAATTGTCATGAATTTGCTCAGCCACGCTCAACAAATCTGTTCGGTTGCACCTCTATCACTTCCATTCCATTTTGGCTGCCGACGCACAATTTGGAATTTTATCTTCAGGAACAGTCAATTCAAAACTCGATTCTGACTCTGATCCAGATCTTTCGTCTAATTCACGCTCACTGTTAGAATCAGATGAATCTGGGTGTGGATCCTCCATAATTATAAACTCAAACAAATGTATGTAGATATTTAAAAAAATCGAAATAATATCTCTCTGTCAATGTGATTAGATGCGCTCAGCGTGTACGTCTATGACAATTAGAGTATCGGGGATCCTGTGATTGCCTGCAGATGACGTCACAACTATGACGTCATTTTTCTTCGCCCGAACTCAATTTTTTTGGGGGGCACTTTCAAAGTAAATTGTCAGGTCCTCATATCATTTATAAATAATTTTCCAAGTGCAAAACAGTTGTTTTATTCGAAATCTACATGTAAGTGGCTTTCTGAAGGGCTAAAATGCCATTTTCAGCTGATTTTCTTGACACCATACCTTTAAAATATATCACAGAATTCACATATTAAAGGGGTAGTACAGTTTTGGTAAGGCTGAACTTTAGTAACTAAACCTGGGGTGGTATTCTGCAAGGATCTTAGGAGGTGAAGTTGATCTTAAGAGCAACTTTGGTATTCTGTAAGTTGCTCTTAGAGTTGCTCTTAAGACCAACTCTGAAAAGTTGCTCTTAACTTAAGAGCAACTTTTCGAATATGTAAATGTATGCAAATATATGCAAATAAGCATCCTAAGATAAGAGGTATTCTGTAGATGAAGATAAGAGCAACTTTTTGATCTTATCTTAAGACTGCCTACAACCAGTCTTAGTTTGAATAAAACACAACAAAAATAGGAAGTCCCCCCTCATCAAAACAACGTAACTTTTTAACGAAACGGTTTTGAGCAAAATAACTTGGCAGAATTGTTTCTACACGTATTGACTAACTTCTGTTTTAACATTAAATTGGTCCGTCAAGTCATGCATGAGTGAGTAACATTTTGACTCTTGTGACTTTTGAAAAGTGACAATTTTGCCTTTAATGTGTGCTCACTCATGCATGACTTGACGGATCAATCTCATTTTCACAGAGAAGTTAGCCAATAAGTGTAGAAACAATTCTGCCAAGTTATTTTGCTCAAAACTGGGGGGGGGGGGGGGGGGGGGGATTGCTTTTTTGTTGTTTTTAGAACGTGTGATCAAAATGGCCGACGAATTATTGTTATATCAACTTTGGCGGCGGCAGGAGCAGCTAAATCGCAAAGGTCAATTTTAAAAAGTAGAAGAAAATTCTCCCCCTATTATGCTCCTATCTACAACTTTCGTTGCATTTTCGCAACGCACTTTGATGACATGTTTGACTGCAGTTGACGTAATGCAATTTTGGACGATTTATTCTGTTACTAGGTGTGGTACAGTGGGTACACCATAGAATTATGATATGAATTATAAACAAACAAACCCGTTTATAAACGGGTTGGTTTGTTTATTCATAATTAATTCTATAGTCTTTGGTACACAGTTGCTAAGGCATAAGCATATTTTGCGCGCAAATTACTTATTGCGCGTTGTCGGTGCGCGCACGATGCGCGCAACACACTTTCATGTACCATCTATATTGCTCAGTAACATAATGATTGACTGTAATTGACTTCATAAATGCACGTTTTTATTATTGCTCCTTGAGAGTTTGAGCAATAAATTGTATACGTGTCCGTATTTAAAAGATGTAAAAATAAATATGAACAAATATTTTCTTCAAACACTTATAGATAAGCAGATATTATTACATCTCAATTACATCTTAATTCCTTCTCAAGGAAATAAAGGACGCTTAAACTTATATTTATTTTCTATGAGAATTTGTTCAATTACACATTTCTCTATTAACTGAAGTTTGTTTAAATTAGTAATATGATTGCTGTTATAATGTCATACTGTTAAAATATATGTTGTAGTACTGTAATATACTTTGCAACAATGTGAAAAAAAGAATATCCATGGACGATATGAACCAAATCAATCAATCAATCAATCAATCAATCAATCAATCAATCAATCAATCAATCAATCAATCAATCAATCAATCAATCAATCCATCAATCCATCAATCCATCAATCCATCAATCGTGATGTGGCCACGT
Organism: Echinarachnius parma; assembly: GCA_037951105.1. NCBI lineage: Eukaryota > Metazoa > Echinodermata > Echinoidea > Clypeasteroida > Echinarachniidae > Echinarachnius > Echinarachnius parma. Next base: position 90,563 of record JBAMJV010004757.1, on the reverse strand, counting down.
GGTATCTACTTGACAATTCTGCAAAATGATTAGTTGTTCAACAATGAAAACAAAGACGATGATTGGTCGAATGGTTATTAATGGGCGTGGCTCATGAATATTTATGAGCTAATTAATTATTTATTATTCATGCTAAGATCGTCCTAAGAGCAACTTACAGAATACCACTTAGGCACATCTTAGGGAGCTCTTAGAGTTGACCTTAAGAGCAACTCCCAAGAGCAACTCTAGGATGAACTTACAGAATACCACCCCAGGACAGTAACATTATAAACTAATACAACTCCACCATGCTCGAAATGTATACAAAATTACAAACGACTAAGAAGTAAAAAAGCCCGTTATCATTCAAAAAGAGCCATTAAAACACAAGAGGGCGCTTTCTATAAAGGCATTGGTTTCAAACATTTTTCATACAAAATTATGCATGTGATGTTTTATTGAAATAATGATTGAATAGAGAGATCATCAACAACTATTTAAAAAAACGCTTTTGAAAATTTATGTAAAAGTGCAAGCATTTTTTTTTTTTAATTTAAAAAATCATCTAATTATTTGGGCCCCAAATAATTATAAGATCAGATATATTTATTGATATTTCAGCCGTTTCTGGGTCGATTTTGACCAAATAAAGTTTATTCTGCCATTAAAATTGCATGTTCTTTCAAATTCGACACTCAGTTTTTCATTACCTCACAAAAAAAATTGTGATGTGCAGCGCCCTCTCTACCAAAACTGAATTATCCCTTTAAGTCACAGTATATAAAGTGCATAAAATTGAAATTTGGAAGCAGAACTAAAAAGCATTGATCGCAAAAATGTATGTTAACTAGTCTAGACTCTAGATGTGAAACTAACTCACTTTGCTGCAGATGTATGATTTGTCTGAATTGCAAAATAAAAACTGAATTACAAAAGATCTGGATTGAACTTGCTGTTTTAACAATTATTTCAGGAGAGATTGCCACTATAATTTATTTAATTTTGTTAATTTTCCTAAAGCTGGTTGGAGGGGGTGGGTGATTGGTAGTATGTTGGTAACACAGCCCCCCCCCCCCCCCCACCCCCACATATATACTGCAGGGCTCAACACTCGCACTGGCCCGGGGCCAGTGAAATTATACTCTGGGCCAGCAAAAATGCGTATAGTTATATTTTGGTGGCCCGATCGGGCAAGCAGATTTTCAACCCGACATTGACAAAATGAAAACAAATCTTGTTTTCTTCCATGTTATGCTATAAATATCTATAATCACAGGTTTGACCAGGAAAGAATGATATTTTGAAAAGTAAAAAGTTTACACCAGAAAAGGGGAATAAATTATTTCACTGGCCCGACCGGGCCACTGACAAAAAAGTTTAGTGTGGAGCCCTTTAAATACTGAAATACCTCAAGTCAACTGGGAAACAAGACTTCAAAAACAAAGACTGATAACTCTCCATTTAGATGATCAACACAGATTATGTTCCATCTTCTGCATTTTCTACCAAGACCTGCCCACGACATGATTACGACAAGTTCAAGCTATTTTCCAATTTTGTCTCACGTGTTACGCCAGCATAAATTTGCACAAATTAGTAATGAATACTAATGATAATTATTAATTAACTAACTAATAATAACATAAATAATCATCATTGAGAGAGTTACTTGGTAGCATCTAAAATCGATCCAGGAATTAATATTTCATTAACCCTTAAACTTGTACAAGAATGTATTTAAGCTCTCTTTTTTGCTAATACGTAGCTGATGTCCTTCGCTTTACGGATGCAAAATGGCTTGGAATTAAAGGGATAGTTGAGTTCTGGTAAGGAGAGTACAGTTTTAGTGAAACTGAATTTTAGTAACCAAAACCTGCATCATTACATTACAAACTAATAACTAGAAAGGAACACAAAATTACAAATGACGTAGTAAAGATCATGTTATCATTCAAAAAGAGCCGTTAAAACGTAAGAGGGCGCTCTCTAAACACTCATCGGTTTCAACCATTTTGAATAAAATATTGTGCATGTGATGCTTTGTTGAAATAGTGATTAGATAGAGAAATAACCAACAACTATTTAAATACCTATTTTGTAACTTTTTTGAAAAGAGGAAGCATTTTTTTGAATTTTTAACGGCTGGTTCAAAATTCTCTAATAAACCCGGGGCCCCGGGTTTATTACAAATTGTTATATTTATGGATATTTCAGCCGTTTCTGAACCGATTTTGATCAAACAAAGATGATTTTATTGTTTAAATGTATGCTCTTTCAAATTTTACACTCAGTTTTTCATTACCTCACAAACCAATTAAGTAGTCTAGCGCCCTCTCTACCAAAACTCAACTTTCCCTTTAACAAAACGGATGCACTAGATACAATTGCATTGAACATCCATTCTTGTAAGCATGCTGTGGGGGTAGAGAATGACCCATCCTCCACATTCATTCACAACAAGCCACAGAGGGGCAAACTTATGCTACTATGTAACCATGGCAACCTTGCCCCTTCAACAGGCTTCACCCAGTCATCCAGCTTTGAAATACCCAGATCTTAATCAACGGTCAACATTAAGAGGCTATATCTTCCAATGCGTGCCCCGGGCACATATTCGATTTTGAGTTTGGCGAAAGTAGTTCCGGCGTGTCCGGGCTTCCAGCCAAACACGCATTAAGAATGTTCAATATATATATTTCAACACTAGTAAACTCTCTTAATATAGTACACTATTACGTGCCCATTATGTATTTAAGAGATGGGTTAGGGCACCTGTTAGTGTACTATATAACTAGTACACTAACAGGTGCCCTAACCCATCTCTTAAATACATATTGGGCACGTATAAGTGTACTATATTAAGAGAGTTTCCTAGAGCTGTAATTAATATTGAACATTCTTAATGCGTGTTTGGCTGGAAGCCCGGATAGGATACTGTCTAAAGAAGGCTAGCGTGGCTGATAATTGAAGGTAGAGGGGAAATAGGGGTTGAAACTACATTAGTGTTGACTTGCAAGACCTTTTAGTGCCAAAATGGGAATTTACCTTAGTGTGGAAACACGTGCCCAATGCTATGCATTACATGTATGATGGGATCAAGTAGAACAAGTGCCCAATGCACACTTAATGCAATGCATTGGGCACTCGTTCCTCCACTGAGATACATTTTAAAAATCGCACTTAAGAGTTTCAACTTTCAACCCCTATCTCCCCTATTTATTCAAGATAGGCCATGGTATCCCTTTCAACCGTGTTTCCCAAACGATTTAGCAAATCCCTTCTGATTTATTTAGAAGTAGTGATGTAGGCCACAGATTTAATTCCTTAGTGAAAATGCGCATGATACATTTACTAAAAGAACCGCTACTCACCATGTCTTATATGATAAAAGAAAATTTTAGCGGCATCGGAGCGGATTCGAACCCATGATACCAAGTGTTGATATCAAGTCCACATCGTAACGTTACCAATAGGCTATGTAACCCGCTGATGGTGAAAGTGGGCTCATTGTATATATATATATCATGCTACCCTAATCCATTGTAATCGTAGGAAACTCTTGATAACAAACGCGTGCCCAAATCGATCCATTATGTACATGTTGGGCACACACACGGACATGTGCCCATACCGATCTCTCTGGGACATAGTGGGCACGTGTTAGTTTAGTAGTGCGATTTAGGGAATACTGTCAGTTAGTGACTGTTTGAGGATATGAATGTTGGTTGCGTTTGTTATGTGCATCAGTTTATTTTTTTGGAAATGTACCAAAACGTCCACACGATTGTCCACGTATGACTATAATAGAACAAATATATACCATCGACGAATAGTCTGCTACGAAGTCGTGAGCGCAGTGGTTCTTTGAGTAAATGTATGATGCGCATTTTCACTAAGGAATTAATTATGTGGCCTATCACTGCTTATAAATAAATCAGAAGGGATTTGCTAAATCGTTTGGGAAACCGAGATCCTCCGCCCAGATAGGATTAACTGTTAAAAGGGATACCATGGCTTATCTGGAATAAATAGGGGAGAGAGTTAGAGAGTACTGGACTGATTAATCCCAACTGGTATCAAATGGTACCAGTTGGTAACTCATTTTCAACTGTTTTTTCGACCTGGGTATACATTGAGGGACAAAGTATTGATAAAAATACGTTCGCGTGCCCAACGCATTGCATTTAGTGTGCATTGGGCACTTGTGCTACTTGATCCCATCATACATGTAATGCATAGCATTGGGCACGTGTTTCCACACTAAGGTAAATTCCCATTTTGGCACTAAAAGGACCTGCAAGTCAACACTAATGTAGTTTCAACCCCTATTTCCCCTCTATCTTCAATTATCAGCCACGCTAGCCTTCTTAAGAGAGTATCCTATCCGGGCTTCCAGCCAAACACGCATTAAGAATGTTCAATATTTATTACAGCTCTAGGAAACTCTCTTAATATAGTACACTAATACGTGCCCAATATGTATTTAAGAGATGGGTTAGGGCACCTGTTAGTGTACTATATAACTAGTACACTAACAGGTGCCCTAACCCATCTCTTAAATACATATTGGGCACGTATTAGTGTACTATATTAAGAGAGTTTCCTAGAGCTGTAATAAATATTGAACATTCTTAATGCGTGTTTGGCTGGAAGCCCGGATAGGATACTGTCTAAAGAAGGCTAGCGTGGCTGATAATTGAAGGTAGAGGGGAAATAGGGGTTGAAACTACATTAGTGTTGACTTGCAAGACCTTTTAGTGCCAAAATGGGAATTTACCTTAGTGTGGAAACACGTGCCCAATGCTATGCATTACATGTATGATGGGATCAAGTAGAACAAGTGCCCAATGCACACTTAATGCAATGCATTGGGCACTCGTTCCCCCACTGAGATACATTTTAAAAATCGCACTTAAGAGTTTCAACTTTCAACCCCTATCTCCCCTATTTATTCAAGATAGGCCATGGTATCCCTTTAAACCGTTAATCCTATATATCTGGGCGGACGATCTGGGTTTCCCAAACGATTTAGCAAATCCCTTCTGATTTATTTAGAAGTAGTGATGTAGGCCACAGATTTAATTCCTTAGTGAAAATGCGCATGATACATTTACTAAAAGAACCGCTACTCACCATGTCTTATATGATAAAAGAAAATGTTAGCGGCATCGGAGCGGATTCGAACCCATGATACCAAGTGTTGATATCAAGTCCACATCGTAACGTTACCAATAGGCTATGTAACCCGCTGATGGTGAAAGTGGGCTCATTGTATATATATATATATCATGCTACCCTAATCCATTGTAATCGTAGGAAACTCTTGATAACAAACCCGTGCCCAAATCGATCCATTATGTACATGTTGGGCACACACACGGACATGTGCCCATACCGATCTCTCTGGGACATAGTGGGCACGTGTTAGTTTAGTAGTGCGATTTAGGGAATACTGTCAGTTACTGACTGTTTGAGGATGGGTATGAATGTTGGTTGCGTTTGTTATGTGCATCAGTTATTTTTTTGGAAATGTACCAAAACGTCCACACGATTGTCCACGTATGACTATCGACGAATAGTCTGCTACGAAGTCGTAGGTGCGCAGTGGTTCTTTGAGTAAATGTATGATGCGCATTTTCACTAAGGAATTGATTCTGTGCGTGGCCTATCACTGCTTATAAATAAATCAGAAGGGATTTGGGAATCCGAGATCCTCAGCCCAGATAGGAAAGGGATACCATGGCCTATCTTGAATACATAGGGGAGATAGGGGTTGAAAGTTGAAACTATTGATTTTGAAAATGTTTCTCAGTGGGGGAACGAGTGCCCAATGCAATGCATTACATGTGTGATGGGCTCTTCTCTTTTTCGTCGCACATGTGCCCATCGCACATGTAATGCATTGCATTTGGGCACATGTTCCCATTCAGAGGTAAATTTTAAAAACGCACTTAATATATAATGGTGCATCAATTAGGTCAACACTAATGTAGTTTCAACCCGTATTCGATTCTTTTAGTCTGCTACCAAGTCGTAGGTGCGCTAATTTTGTACAGATATATAAGAACAGTTTTATGCGTTTCATGTTGATTGGGCAAAGGCAATTAAATTTGATTAAACCGTTTGACATAAAACAAAACAAAAAACATTAGCCGTGTCGATGAGAAGTTAAAGACTATGTACACCTGGCAAGCTTTCATGAATTATTATTTTTGTTTATGGTGTGTTCTTTTTGTTTATAGTATACAGGGTGGCCCAAAAAAAAACGGAACGGGGCACTTCCCAAAATATAATACCACAATGTTTATGTTCATCGGATAGGGTGTCCTTTCCAATGAAAAACGATACCAAGAACAGTTATTTTGGTCAGGTCGTTTTTGTTTAAGGACGCAGTGAGTGAGACCATGTCAGGTGCCGATTTACGTCGATTTCGACCGAGTCAATGCCAGTTTAACCGCACTCCTTGCCCGTAATACCATTCAGCGACCAGGCCCATTCTCTCGGCACACGGCTGAGTGCACACTAACAATAGTGCGCGATGCTCAACGATATGAACGGCGGTTCGTGCAATTCATCAAGTGCTGGCTCAATACAAATTGACAAAAAAGAGAACCTGACATGGTGTCACTCACAGGGCCCTAAAACAAAAACTACACGACCAATTTGACTGTTCTTGGTATCGTTGTTCATTTGAAAAGACACTCTATCCGATGGACATAATACATGTGTTACTTTATTTTGGGAAGTGCCCCGTTCCGTTTTTTTTGGGGCCACCCTGTATAGACCAGTGAATGGTGATATTGACGTATATTATGTTTCCTTGTTTATTTAGCTTTGTTATATTTACTCAAATGTATAGTATCTTATTGCCTTGGTATCTAGTTCAGTTCATTTTATACTACCAACCCGTATTATATTCATTACCGCTAACCATTCCATCTTCAACTATATCAGCATCTGTTAATCACATTATCCCGTTCATGTCTTGTACTTTGTTGGAGCAAAAGAACGGATGCACTATACACATAAAATAGATCTGTTCTTTTAGTCATGCATAATTGCAGTCGTTAAATCACGCTTTGGTATACAAATCGGATAGTAGAAGATGGTCTGATCTGTTTCAGCAAATTCGTAACTATGGTGTTCTTATTTCGTGTATTCCAAAGACCTCGCATTTGGCCTCTGTCATTCATATAGGGAGGGAGAGCTGAAATTCAAGAACGCAATAAAGGAGGAATTAACAGATTAGTTCAGATACACGGGCGTTGGATGCATATCCCTGGTTCACCAACCATGGCAAGGAGAGTACATGGATTTTAACGGTACACGAAAATATCTGAATAGATGTAACCAAAGAGTAACGTCGGAGAAATAGTGGGTGAATGAAAAAAATGGGATGACCAAACAAACCCGCATGTTGTGGTCACACTTTGGTAAGAGTATCTGTTCCACTTGAGCGAATTGGGTTCATCTTCTATTCAATTCCAAATGTTAACATGTTAACCTTTATACACAATGCGACGTGCTAGGCAATCAAAGAGAAGGCACGCATTATATTTTCGAGAGTTGTAAGTTTATCGACTCGTTTAAATCATTTCATCGTTCATCGATAAATACGTGTTTTTCAACTAATAATACACTGAGAGAGCAGCTTTTGTCTCGAAAGCTCGCTCTTTATACTGATCTTATACACGCGGGTCCTTTATTTCTGTTATCAGAATATGTGTTTAGGGGTTAATTAGATTATAAGCTGGTTTGTCCACAATTTGAATGTTCACAATAATAGTCGAACTCAATGGGCATCTGATTTATGTACTGACCAAGCCCTGTCTAATTCAGTGGGCTCAGCTCATATATGGTCCGCGGGGGCATTCGATATCATAAATAGCGTGCCCGTGATTTGGCATGATGACTAAAAGAACCGATCCTCTATGCAAATGTGTATAGATCATCGGTTCTTTTAGTCATGTATACCAAGCCGTTTGAAAGATTATTGGACGTGCACTACCGACATATTAAAAAAGAGTTCCACTCAAATTAAATAAGTCCGTGGTGTTTTACCAAGATGTTGTACCAAGATGTCGAAAACGGATTTAATTGAACTAATATAAGTACAGTTACATGCTTTTCAGGTTGATTGGGCAATGGCAATTCAAGTTTATTAAACAGTTTGACATAAACAAAACAAAATCATTAGTCCTGTCGATGAAGAGTTGAAGACTACACCTGGCAAGCTTTCATAAAGTATTATTTGTTTTGTTTATGGTGTGTTTATTTTGTTTATAATAGACTGGTATTTTTGACGTGTATCATTGTTTAGTTAGCTTTGTTATATAAAGTATACTATTGCCTTGGTATTTAGTTCAGTTCATTTTATTGTGTCAACCCAGGCGCGCCGGAAGCAGTTTTGGATGGGGGGGGGGGGGGGCGGGGGGGGGGGGCGGCCCCCCCTGCCCCCCCCCCCCCCCACTTCCGGCGTCTATGTGTCAACCCTTATTATATTCATTACCGCTAACCATTCCACCTTCAACTATATCAGCATATTATGTTTATTACAGTCATCTCTTTCATGTATTGTACTTTGTTGGAATAAAAGAACGGATGCACAGGTACAGATAAAATAGATCTGTTATTTTAATCACGCTTTGGTAGCAAAATCGGATATTATTTTCAAGATGGTCTGATCTGTTTCAGCAAATTCGTATGGTGTTCATATTTCGTTTTCTATTCTTTATGTAATCGACATTAGACCTCGCATTTGGCCTCCGTTATTCATATAGTGAGATTAGGAGGGAGGGCCGAAATTCAAGACCGCAAGAAATGAGGAATTAACAGATTAGTTCAGGTATACGGGCGTCAGATGCATATCCCTGGTTCACCAACCATGGCATATTGTACTAGGAGAGTGGAGTTAACGGTACACGAAAATATCTGAATAGATGTAACTTACATAAAGAGTCGGAGAAACAGAGGGTGAATGAGAAATATGGGATGACAAAACAAACCCACATGTTGTGGTCACACTTTGGTCAGAGTATCTGTTCCAACGAATTGTGATCATCTTCTATATGTACTCTAATTTTATTCCAAAGTACTCTAATTAGATTGCAAAGAATAACATGTATACCTCTTTATATACACGATGCGACGTGTTAGAGAAGGCACGCATTATATTTTCGAGAGCTGTATACATGTTTACCGACTCGTTAAAATCATTTCATCGTTCATCGATAAAAACGTGTTTTCCAACTATTAATTTGTCTCGAAAGCTCGCTCTTTATACTCATCGTAATACTGATTATACACGCGGTTCCTTTATTTCCGTTTTTAGAATGTGTGTTTAGATTATAGATGGGCTGATTTGTCCACAATTATTACAGGAATGTTCATTTGTCCACAATTATTACAGGAATGTTCATAATTATAGTCGAACTCAATAGAGTACAGAAGCCATGATGCGTCATAAAAACACTTTTTCAGAATTGTCAAAATTTAAAAATAATAGTTGTTTTTACTGCTTTTTACGATCAGGCAAGTTACGTAAAATACATATTTTGAATAGGGTCTCAGAATCACCAAAAATCAGGAAAAAGTTGCATCCTTTTTAGGCTGATAAATTACTCGTTTCAAGGGTCTCATAAATTCAGCTTATTTGCTTATAGGGTTCATTCAATACTAGAACAAGTTTTAGTCACCGTTTTAAGGTGCTTAGGTTATAAAAAAAATAGTTATAACTTGCTTAGGGGTGTACACAATTGATTAGTTGGTCAGGGTATCAAAATAGTCATAACCTGCTTAGGGATTTACAAAGTATTGATTACTTGCTTAGGGTATCAAAAATAGTTGTAACTTACTTAGGGGTTTACAAAAAAATGTATTACTTAATAAGCGATAATGATTATCATGCATACTTAGTTAAAGCCCAAGACCAGTTTTGGGAAAGTAGCCGAATACATCTATATTGATCATTATTGTTGAATATGTATTGAAATACGGCTTGTGTGGTAAAATCAGAACCTCAGCATCATTAAATACAGAAATATCGGAAGAAAACCGCTGGTCGTATACACATAGCGTATGGGCGACATATCTGTCCCATTGGGACAGATATATAATTTTGCAAATATATAAATTAGTAGGCAGTTTCTTGGCAAAATTTGGATGATCCTATATTAGTATAATAATATTATTTCACATTATTGGTAATAAGAGCTTCCATTTCATTTTTTTGAGAGGGGGGCGTTTCCAAAACTGGTCTTTACCTTTAAGGTGTATTTTTTGCACCACGCAAATACTTGTTTAGGGTGCTTTTGGCAAGTCCTTGGTCACGCATGATACCCCACCGCCCCCCCCCCCCCCCCCCGGGGGGGGGGGGGGGGGGTTAAGAATTGGCATGTACACGACTAAAAGAACTGATGTTATTATGCAAATCAATATATTAAATCCCAATCACACGCGATTTACACCCGATTTACACCCTTTATAAACACCCCAATCACCGGCTGCCCATGCACGAATTTGATTGCATGAATATTACCGATGCTAGTCAAAGACACCCCTTGTAGTGTAGGTATATATAGTACACATGAACCGATCATGACGCATAATTATTACTAACATAACTGATGTTCTATGCACTATTGCCATACTTATGGATATAGTATATGTCGATTCTTTTAGTCTGCTACCAAGTCGTATAGGTGCGCTAATGAATTATTCATAATCACCGATGTGGGCTGTACGTATATGATAACAATGAGACCATACTGACCATCAGCAGTTTACATGGCCTATTGGTCACGCTGTGGACTTCGATACTTGGTGTCATGGGTTCGATTCCTCTCTCTTATGACTCTACTTTTCTTTTGCCAATAGCTGGTGAGTAGTGGTTAATTGAAATAGTGAATGTATCATGTACAATTTTCACTCAGAACAAAGTCTAAAATCTTACAAAAAGTTCGAGTGGAAAAATAATTCCCGTCCTGTGTTTTACCGTGAAATAGTTATTTCGTGATGTCGATGGTGTTTACGGGGACTATTTTATAACGCGGATGCACACCAAGTAATTAAATGAGCAAGTCTGTACTTCGACATGACCGCATCACATGGCGGAGTAATTTATTCACGTAAATCACGATGTGCCCTGGGCACGTCTCCGAAGATATAGCCAAATATAGACTAGTAAATTTGTAAATCAATATTAGTACCAGTATTTCTAATATTATTCTAACATAAATATGACTACGCACTGTTCAGATTTACCTCGGTTATGGAATTTCTGACAAAAATAGGACTTAGAAGACCTCGGTAGCCGATCGTTTCTTCTTCATACTTCGGCGAATCTAGCAGCTATAGCCAAGTATAGCGCTGCTATTTTTGGCTATTTCTTGCCAGCTAGCGTCATATGTTTACATCTTGGCGATTATCATTGTGTTCGTGCAACAAAGCGATGACTCCGATACAGTTTAATTTTCTAATAGGATATACATAGTTGAACTTCACATGCAAGCGAAGCAGCGAACTACATGTGTACAGTACATGTAGAAATGCACTGGTACCTACGCAATCAATACAACTCATATGACGGCGGCGCATGTTTTTTCTTTGTTTTTGCACGCATTTTTTCTTGTTTATTGATTCCAAATTCCATGCAATCACGTAAGTAGACAAATTATTAGACCTGTGTAGATCTAGTTCAGGTTATATCTAGATAAAATGAGCTTCAGTATGCTTGTGTCCTTGCGTTAGCTACCATACCACTACTCGATGTCTGCCGGGGGCCTTGCCGCCCAAGTGCATGTGAATGCCTGCTGACAAGATGGTATGAATGACTGACAATATTTTCGCGCGTTGTTAATTTCGCGACTGTATATCGATACGCGAAATTCGCGAAAATAAAACCCTCGCGAAATTAACAGCTTATACAGTACATTCGATTACCGTAGGCGTAGTCGCTCGTAGACGTAGTTGAAATTCAAAGCTGGAATTTTTGCTGGTGCATAAGTTAACGATATGTTATTTTGTGATGTGTAGATTGTCTTCACCAATAATTTGGATGTTTTGAAAACTTTTAAAATTAAATATAAATAATACGTGTGGTTTACGGGTACACCATGTGAGATGGGTTGATTGGTAAGACCTGAAAAGGACTATGGTAGTCCTAGAAAGGACTGTTGGTGTAGTTCTGAAAAGAACTGTTGGTATTCTTTCTAGGAGAGTTCTAAAAAGAACTGTTGGTAGTCCTAGAAAGGACTGTTGTTAGTCCTAGAAAGGACTGTTGTTAGTCCTAGAAAGGACTGTTGGGATAGTCCTGAAAAGGACTGTTGGTATTCTTTCTAGGAGAGTCCTAAAAAGTAAGGCTGAGTCATGTCGGTAATTGTCGGAACCGGGTCCCGATAAACTTTTACCGGTCGGGAACCGGTATCCCGATAAATTTTTACCGTCGAAACTCGGACCGGTAAAATCACGCAATCGTGCACGCATCGGCAAAAATGCACTGCTTGGGGCTTATATTGCTCTTTTTATATGCAAATAACATTATAAATACTGAGGCTTTTATGGATTTACATATCAATCTTTACGGGAAAATAGTTACATACTATCCAGAATTAACTCAGTTTCGCATGAAAAGTATTTTTTTAGAAGTAAATTGGACCTATAAATCGATCGTTTGTTCACCATTGCCCATCGCAACGCGGTTCACAGAAACTTAGCCCGCTAGTCGGGGGGAAACGATCGCTTGTGACTGTGAGCCACTGCCCTCAAAAAGTGGCTATAAATTAGCCTTTTCGCAATCAACACCATTTTGGTAGTCTACTTACATGATAACATGGCATTTGAAAGCTGAACAGAATACAAAATCACCCCCAAAACAATGAAAAAACTGTGCTGAATTATCGATAAATTTCCAAGGAACATTCGTGATCGTGAGGATCGAAGGTTGATGAATTGAGCTACAGCATGCATGCATGCAGCAAGTTTGCGGGCCGCTGTTTCATGCATATCGCTCGTATATACTTTGCATGCAAGTTACGGGTCTTTTTTTCTTACGCGAGATTCATCCGCCGGCCGGTGGAACTATGTTAATTCATCCCAGGCCGGCCGGCCGGCCGGCCATATACGTTAGCACACAAAGTATATGAGCGAATAGGAGCGATGTAGGGCAATTCCAAGGTAACAGCGTGACGGTCGGAGGGTGTTTCTCATGATGAAAGTCTAAATAACTCACAAAATAAAAATGTCCAGAACCAAATTTTGATATGCATCTGTTACCACTATCCTACCAATTATTTACAATAGGAAAGAAAATCAAAATTCCCACTAAATTATGAATTATGAATATCAATATCTGCGGTAACAGCGTGACGGCAAAAAGACATGGGTTTCTTACATGGTAAGAAACTAAGCAAACTCTGTGAACTACAGGAACATTTTGCAATTTTGTCACATTGATTCTTTGTACTAGACATCAAGCTAGAACATCCAAATAAAAATGTAGAAAAAATCCAATGTTCATAGTAAATATGATATCATAAACGTATCTGTGCACGGTAACAGCGTGACGGTAACAGCATGACCTCTGAATTGTACATGTTATATATATGGGAGATATTGATGAGATGAATAAGATTATATAATTTTGATGTAGTCATCCAGAATCTATACAGAACTAGATGAATGGGTAATATAACCCAGATGCTCTGAAATGATGGTTCGCATGACACAAATTTGCAGCCTAGCGCCCTCTATTGATAAAAAATGTTTTTGGACATAACTGAAATTCTTATCTTTTTCAGAATTTGAGTTTGATGTTTTATTATCCAAATAAAAAGTACATCAATATAACAATCAAATGTCAATGTGTAACATAAATATTAAAAGGATAATTGGGACCAGAAAATAGCATTAAATGCTAATCGTGTCTGGTACCATTAACACACATAAGTAGCGTAGCAATGAGAATATCATAAATAATGAATAACTGTTGAATACATACTTAAACTACAAGCTATTCTACATCTAAGCTAATATAAGTTCTGTGATTAAATACAAATATTTGGTATTTAACACTAAATAAAAAGATAAAGGATTATATAACGTAATATTTACAAAAAGGCAAGAACCTCGGTTAAAAGTTCAAAACAATTATTCTATTAACATTTGTGATATTAGAGTTTTACGAAAGCAAGACACTGATGCTTTCTCCCGTACAGATAGTGGTAAATCATTCCAAAAGCATGTGCCTCTGAATGACACTGAAAATTTACCCTGCGTAGTTCTTACTTTAGGCACATTCAACTTCTTACTTTCCCTTTGTCTTGTCTCATATTGGTGCTCTATAAAACAGCAATACTGAATTAGAGACTGAGGCAATTTATCATTTAATAATTGATACATAAAAACACAAATAGATAGTTTATGGAGTTGATACACATTCAATAATTGTAACTCCTGAAATATAGGTTTTGAATGAGTCCTAATTGGACTAAATGTTATGACTCTTAGTGCCATCTTTTGGCTTAATAATAAACACTTCATGTGTATTTCATAGTTACTTCCCCAAACCTCAATTCCATATGTCATATGTGGTTGGATTAATGTTTTATACAATAACAATAAAATATACCTTGGCACAAACTGTCTTAATCTATATAAAACACCAACCTTTTTCCTAATACACTTATTAACCCTTTCTATATGAGGTTTCCACGTCAAGTGTTGGTCCTACAAATGATGCAACATCAACCCGGACTATTTCAGTCCCTGCTATTTTTAGTACCCCTTGAGTTACGACTGATTGCCTACTCCCTCTTATTAACAAATAATTAGTCTTTAAGAGATTCACTGTAAGTTTATTCACTTTACACCATACGGACACCTTATCTAAATGCACATTAACTATATCCATATCAATCAAATTCAGTCTCTGTGGAAATGTATGAAACAAGTTAGAATCATCGGCAAAAAGTCTAAAATTAAAATAATTTGTTGAGTTTGGCAAATCATTTATATACATCAAAAACAGGGTAGGTCCCAACATGGAACCCTGAGGAACGCCACATGTTATTATCTGTCGTAATGAACTATGTCCATCATAATTCACAAACTGAAATCTACGAGAAAGATAATCTTTAAACCACTGAAGAGGCAGGCCCCTTATTCCATAATGTTCTAATTTGCCAACCAATATTCCATGATCAATTGTATCAAAAGCTTTCTGAAAATCTAGGAATACACCTAATGTTACACTGCCCTTATCCAATGATTTAAGCACATCATTAGTCAAATTAATTAGAGACAGTTTAGTACTATAATGTTTACGAAAACCATACTGGTGCTTATACAAAACATCATTCCTTTCAAAATACTCAAGTAACCTCTTGTTCACTAATTTCTCAAATATTTTGGCCAAAAGAGGCAAAACTGAAATAGGTCTATAATTGCCTGGGACATCTTTATCTCCCTTTTTAAAAATCGGTGTAACTTTGGCTATTTTCATTGCCTCCGGAAACACACCATTCAATAATGACTGATTGTAAATATAAGCTAATGGTTTTGCAATTACATAAGCAGCATCCTTCAGCAATCGGGCTGGAATATTGTCAAAACCACAAGCTTTCTTTACATTCAAAGTTGATAAATAGTCATTCACCTCATAATGAGTAACTGGTTCCCAAAACAAAGAATCAACTGTTCCATCATTAAGATAATCTTTAAATGTATTAACATTATCATCATTACCACAAATAGATTTAGCAAGGTTAGGCCCAACATTAACAAAAAAATTATTAAAGCCTTCTGATATTTCTTTCCCTGAGGTTAAAACTCTCTTATTACCATTGTCATCAACACAGAGCTTATCTACATGTGATGTTTTTATTTTACTATTTCCACTCTTCAATAGCGTATTAATTGACTTCCATGTTTGAGCTGTATCGGATTTATACATTTCAAATAATTTACTATAATATTTCCTCTTTGCATTCCTCAAAACTGTAGTCAATACATTTCTATACGTTCTATATTTTTTCCAATCATCTTCATTATGATTTGATTTTAATACTTTACCATACAATTTATGTTTCTTTTTAATTGACTTCTTAATAGCTTTAGTCAGCCACGGTTTATCAGTCTTCCTCTTGGAAGAGTGGCGATGAACAATTGGAGCATATTGATTACAAATACCTATGAATAATTGTACAAATATATTATATGCATTATTAACATCAGTACATTCATAAACATTTTCCCAAGATTCCGAGAGTAAACTATGACAAAACTGTTCTTTATCATAATATTTATAACTTCTATATCGTACTTCTCCTTGCGGTTGCAAGTTTACTGAGCTATCTTCAAAAATAGCAAATGTAGGAAAGTGATCTGAAATGTCAGTTACAATTGTACCAGCACATATGCGACCTGTACCCATATTTGTGTAAATATGATCAATTAACGAACCTGACATGGATGTTACCCTAGTAAGGGGCTTAATCAATTGATGCATTCCCAAACACACTAAGGAAGTAACAAACATTTCAGCATTTACACTGGGATTATACAAGTCAAAGATATTGAAATCACCCATTAAAATACACAATTTTTTATCAATTTTAATCCTTTCTAACACAGACAATAAACTCCCTTGAAACTGGACGATATCGGTATTTGGTTTTCTATAAATGACACCTACAACAACAGAACAATCACCAATCTGAACTTCAAGCCACAATGATTCAGCAAAGTCAATATCATACATTACGTCAACATTTTATATTTCAATGAAGAATGAACATAGACTCCAACACCTCCTCCTCGTATACCAGGGTCTCTACAGTTCACTTCCAAAGTATATCCATCTATCCCAAGGATATCTGTACAAGACACATTCCATACTTCAGACAATCCAATTAAATGAAATTTCGAGTTAATACATTCTTCATACACTAATTTTAAGGCATCAATATTTTTATTTAAAGACCTTATATTTATATGAGATATCGTGAAAGCTTTTGAGAACTTCGAACACAATCTAGTATCAAATTCAAATGGGGTTAACTCAAAAGAGTCAATATCGAACAGATTAATGTCTTCGTGGATATCAGCCATTTTCACCAAAAAGTGAACATAGAAATGTCATGATGATGTTAATAAAGAAACTAGATAATGTGCAGACGGAAGTTCTCATATTTGACGTCCTCAACCCCGATTTCAAAGAGGTCGTCAGGGGAGCAAAGTGTCTTAAATGAGTCATCATGCATCTTGCAGGAGATGTTCCCATTTCTGGACGTCACCTGCTTGACACCTGGCGCATTCTTCGCTGCCATCAGGACCGCATACCGAAGAGGGGTCAGATCCTCGTTGACGAAGACCCCCTTGTAGGAGGCCTTCCCCTTCAACTTAAACCTCGCCTGGTACAGCTCGTCACGCTTCCTTCGGGCGATGAATCGCACCATGCATTGGCGGGGCTTCGCTGCTGGTCCAGGCTTCTTCCCGAAACGGTGGCAAGACGCGACATCATCGGGCTTCAAACCAACACCAACCTCTCCTGCCAGCTTGCAGATCTTCTCCGTCAACTCCTCTTCTGAGTCTTCACTCTCTCCCTCCTGCTCTGCTAGCCCACTAACTCGTAGGGAGTCCATCCTTGACCTCTGGTCAAGATCATCAATTTTGAATTGTGTGCGGAGAAGATGTGGATTGATCTTCTCCCTCACCGACTCCACACACGCATCCTTCACTGCCTTGACGATAGCAGGAATAGCGGCTTGGATGGCTGCCTGCAATGCCCTTGCCACGATGTTTCCAATGTCTCCACCACCCTGGCCATCTTTTGGCAGATCTTTTAGATTGTCCTCAAGACTTTCGAGGTCTATAAAAAAACCTCTGCCAGCTGGCACTTCTCCCACTGTCATGCCCCGGGCATTCTGGACAGCACGATCCACTCCCTCGTGTTGGGTAAAAGGTCGTCGAGGTGTTGGTATTTGACCTTCAGCTTGACCTTGGCCTTGAAGAAACTTGCCAGGCATGGCTTTGGACTTCCTTGTGGTTGGCATTGTAGTATACTTGCTCTATACAATGTTGTGGAAAATTATACAATTTAAACAAAATCCAACACAGAGTTCTATATGTGGGACAATACTTTAAAGTCACATGGAGTGCACATGGAGCAGTCACTTACTTTCTCCCAATTTTCACGAGCATAATCCGCTTCAAAATAAAAAAAAAAAAAAAAAAAAAAAAAAATTTAGTTTGAGTAACCATCAAATATCAAAACCAAAATACAAACTTAATTGCAACAATGAAATATTAGACCTTTGACATCTGACCTTTGACCTTATTTCTCAAATTAGCATACAAATGTTTAATTTTATGTCGCACAGTGCATATCTACAAGTGATTTGTTTCATGTAACATGATTTCAATGTCAGTAAGTTTTTAGCTCACCTGAGCCAAAGGCTCAAGTGAGCTATTGTGATCGCTTTTTGTCCGTCGTCCGTCGTCCGTCGTCCGTCGTCCGTCGTGCGTCGTGCGTCGTCCGTCGTGCGTCGTCCGTCGTCCGTAAACTTTTTACATTTTCATCTTCTTCTCCAGAACCAATGATCGGATTCCAACCAAACTTGGCAGGAATCATATTTAGGGGTAGAGGAACCAAAGTTGCTAAAATGGTGGGCGTGGCCCCCAGGGGGCCCCTGGGGGAGGGCACCAAATGTAAAAAATATGTAAATTTTAAACATCTTCTTCTCAAGATCCAGAAGTATGACAGACCTGATATTTCATATTTAGATGCCTCTATTGATGAAGAATGAAAGTTGTTCACAAGATTTTTGTGGGTGGTCCCATAAGGGCCCTGTGGGCGTAACAGTTTTCTTGGGGGCCCTACCATAGGAAATATACATTTTCATCTTCTTCTCCAGAATCAATGATTAGATTCCAACCAAACATGGCAGGAATCATCTTTAGGGGTAGAGGAACCAAAGTTGCTAAAATGGTGGGCGTGGCCCCCAGGGGGGCCCTGGAGGAGGGCACCAAGTGTAAAAAATATGTAAATTTTAAACATCTTCTTCTCAAGATCCAGAAGTATGACAGACCTGATATTTCATATGTAGATGCCTCTATTGATGAAGAATGAAAGTTGTTCACAAGATTTTTGTGGGTGGCCCCACAAGGGCCCTGTGGGCGTAACAGTTTTTTTTGGGGCCCTACCATAGGAAATATACATTTTCATCTTCTTCTCCAGAACCAATGATTAGATTCCAACCAAACATGGCAGGAATCATCCTTAGGGGTAGAGGAATCGAAGTTGCTAAAATGGTGGGCGTGGCCCTCAGGGGGGCCCTGGGGGAGGGCACCAAGTGTAAAAAATATGTTAATTTTAAATATCTTCTTCTCAAGATCCAGAAGTATGACAGACCTGATATTTCATATTTAGATGCCTCTATTGATGAAGAATGAAAGTTGTTCACAAGATTTTTGTGGGTGGCCCCATAAGGGTCCTGTGGGCGTAACAGTTTTTTGGGGGGTCCTACCATAGGAAATATACATTTTCATCTTCTTCTCCAGAATCAATGATTAGATTCCAACCAAACATGGCAGGAATCATCTTTAGGGGTAGAGGAACCAAAGTTGCTAAAATGGTGGGCGTGGCCCCCAGGGGGGCCCTGGAGGAGGGCACCAAGTGTAAAAAATATGTAAATTTTAAACATCTTCTTCTCAAGATCCAGAAGTATGACAGACCTGATATTTCATATGTAGATGCCTCTATTGATGAAGAATGAAAGTTGTTCACAAGATGTTTTTGGGTGGCCCCATAAGGGCCCTGTGGGGGTAACATTTTTTGGGGGGCCCTACCATAGGAAATATGCATTTTCATCTTCTTCTCAAGAACCAATGATTGGATTCCAACCAAACTTGACAGGAATCATCCTTAGGGGTAGAGGAACAAAATGTGCTATAATGGTGGGCGTAGCCCCCAGGGGGCCCTGGGGGAGGGGACTGAGTGTAAAAAATATGTAAATTTTAAAAATCTTCTTCTCAAGATGTAAAAGTATGACAGACCTGATATTTCACATTTAGATGCCTCTATTGATGAAGAATGAAAATTGTTCACAAGATTTTTGTGGGTGGCACCATAAGGGACCTGTGGGGTAACAATATTTTTCAGGCCCTACCATAGGAAATATGCATTTTCATCTTCTTCTCAAGAACCAATGATTGGATTCTAACCAAACTTGACATCCTTAGGGGTAGAGGAACAAAAGTTGCTAAAATGATGGATGTGACTGCCAAGGGGGCCCTAGGGGAGGGCACCTAGTGTAAAAATATGTACATTTTTAAACATCCTTCTTTTCAAGATACAGAAGTATTAAAGACCTGATATTTGGTTTATAGATGCCTCTTTTGAAAAAGAATGAAAGTTCATGACATTTCTTTCGATGGCCCCTGAGGGGTTCTGTGGGGGTAATATGTTGGGAGGGGGGGGGGGGGGGCACTTCCAAGAGAAATTAACATTTTTGTCTTTTTCTTCCAATTGAATAATTATATGTCAACCAAACTTTGTTGAAATCATTCTTAGTGGTAGGGGTTCCCAAGTTGTTTAAATGTTACTATTTGGCTTCTAGTGGAGTCTAATTGGAGGGCCCCCAAGGATAAAAAATGTATAAAATTCAAAGATCTTTTTCTCCTTATACATACAATGTATATGCAGAGAGAACATGCGCCAGATGTGAATTGATTGACCTCAGGTGAGCGTCGTGCCCCCCTGGGGCTCTTGTTGTGTTTGAATTGGTAATTATCCGAGTGACCTTTGACCTGTGCTCCAAACATTTTCATAGAATTTTCTTTTATCTACAGTACTCTTTCTAACATTAATTCTGGCATTTTTTTTTTGTGTGATAAAAAATAAACTACAATAATTTGACCTGTTGACCTTTGACCCCATGACCAAATCCTATAATCAGGTCATCTTCTTCACTGAACGCATACCAATATTAATTATCATGTCATCCTTCAAGGATTCTTGAAATATCGTGAGAATTATATATTTTTTGCATATTAATTAGCTGTGACCTTTGACCTTTGACCTCATGGCCCCAAAATGTATCAGATAATCCATACCTCTGAATACATGTCTTGTACAAAGTTTGAACAGAATCCATCTAAAGATTCTTGAGATATTGCAAAAAAAAAGTAGGTTGCGTCACGCTGTTACCCAAAAAGTAACAGCGTGACCAAATTGATATTGCTTAGATTAATTAGTGGTAAAAGATAATGCTGCTATTTAGCATCCATAATATAGCCCTATGGGTGAATGAAGAAGAAACAAAAAATAATTTCATTCCCATTCATATTTTTCCAGAAATATTAAAAATACCTGTTTTTAGGGTAACAGCGTGACATATAGATGACTATAAATGAAACAGTCACTGAAGCAGAACAAAGAGCGAAAATGCCGAAATAGATATTTATCTGATAAATTGAAGTAATGTTCTTACCAACACTGAAAGAAAATTTTATGAAAACCTATTTTTGCAGCTCTTTTAAGCTTAATATTTACAAGTATATTTTATGAATATAATTGAAAATTAATTTATGCTAATTAATTCCTATGAAATAATAGTTTACGCCCAAATTTTTTTTGAACAAAATGCATTTCTGAATAGTTTAATCTTTAAGCTTTAATTTGATACCAAATATGTTATGATTCGACGAATTTGAAAAATGGGTGCTTATGTCAATGTTTGCTTGGAATTGCCCTGTAGTCGTTTTTTATCGATATTTTGCGTAATTGTTTTCATTGTTTTGGGGCTCATTTTTGTTTCTGTTCAGCTATCAAACGCCATGAAATCATGTAAGTAGAATATCAAAACATTTTAAAATGGTGCAAATGACCAAAAAACGTATTTTGAGCTACTTTTTGAATGCACTGGCTTATCAGCTGGATCATACAAAGATCCATCAGACAACTCCCCTGGAGTATCGGACTAACATTGTGTGCACATCCGCCGACAATATCGTTCAAATGACTAGCAATTTTGCGCTTCCTGTTCAATTTCTGACTGTCAAACGAAGTAAAGAACCAAGAATTTCTCGAAAATAACCACTCTTTAAAGTAAATGATACCAATTGCCCCGTTTTTATTTGAATTCCGCTACATTATTGTGATAATCTTAATTTCTTTTTTAAGATTGTATTTATTTTTATTTTTTTTCGGGGCACCGTTTCCGATATAACGAAACCGGGTCCCGGCGGTCTATTTGTGTCCTTGTTGATGAGTGGTTTCCAGATGTCGCTGATGTATAATCCTGTATCTTGAGGTACTGTGTTGTGGCGGTGAATTTTGATGGCTTCTCGGATGCGGCGTGTGTTCCAATGTTTGATGGTGGTGATGAGCTTGCTGTTGTCCCATTATAATATAAATATAAATAATCATGATAAATTAACTAAATTTGTATTAAGTAAACTAAGTTACTTAGTTAGTAAGTAAAGTCCATGTGGCATGACCATGTCATTCGTCAATGTCAATGAGCATGAATTCATCGAATCATGAGTCGTGACATGTCCATGATCATACGTTTTTGTTATAAAAGTTTCTTAATCTTATTAAAACTATCTGGACTTACTATTACTACTAGTAGTAGTATTACTATCTGTGAAGTAGAACAGATTCGCAACCTATCTTAATAATCTTGATCAATAGAGGTTTACTCAGCTCAGTGATTTCAACAGCTTTTCACCAGTAATCTTCTCTACGCTGAGTCTGAGTACTCAACTCTCAAGCCAGTTTATCTGAAGTCTGGAAGTCTTTGAAGAGGCAACCTAGATAGGTTGCGAAACTGTTATACTTCACAAATAGTAAGTCCAGTTGCTTAGATTCAATTTTCAACTTCATGAACATTCTCCTGCCAGTCCTGGATGAGTCAAAATCTTCACTATCGTATTAATTACAACTCATTTATTTTCCTTTCGTATAATAGAAACCTGAGGCTGTGCGGATGCCCAGTAAATCTTGCCAGTCTGTGCGATTGAGAGAGACATTCTGCTGGCATGTTTGAACCAGGGAAGAGATGAAGGAGTCGAATGATGGTGGTTTAGATTTGTTTTGTTTTCAAGTTCAGTAAATGTAATTTCTTTTTATATTGAATGATCACGAAAACGTGAGGCTGTACTGCCGCTGAGCCATGCCCAACAACCTGGCCCAACAACCTGGCCAGTCTGTGAGAGAGAGAAAATCAGCTGGTGTGCTTGAATAAGGAAAGAGAAATGAAGAAATTAAAAGATAGAATGTTTTTGACTTGGTGATGTTGATTGTTTAAATAACAATGAATTACCTTTCCTTTCATGTCATAGAAACGGGAGGCTGTGCGGAGGCTGAGCAATGCCCAGCAAAATCGCCAGTCGGTGAGAGGGAGACAGTCGGCTGGCGTGCTTGAAGGAGGCAGGAGACGAAGGAGTGCGGAGAAAAGGCAGCGCGGTGATGAGGAGCAAGGTCCCCTTCGTCAGGGTCAAAGAGGAAAGAGAGGTTAGAACCACACACATTACCATACTATTGTGTGTCGTAGGTAATTCATAGACAATGCATGGGTAGCAGTCACTGCTGCACCACTATGGCATTCATTGTCTGTCTTCACTGTTCTCCTAAAAAATCATGTGTGTAGCATGAATGTTGGTCATACTGTATGAGTATTCAGTATAATGAGTATTCAGACTTATCCAATTGCAGTAACCCCACTGCTCCAAACAAGCTTTTGATTTCCTTAAACAAAGTAAAACATACTACATTATGGAATGTTAATTGTTCTAAGAAAACCCTGACAAATATTTTAACAAGTGGTTGCCTTGTTGGGCAAGTATATTTGAAAGGAAATGTTACATTTAATGATAGATGATACTTGTTCTTACTTTACTATTTTATGATTTATTGACATACAGTAGTCTATCGACAATTAACAATTTGACAATTGATAATGAAATGAAATCATACGTTTAAGACCGCAAGTGCACAAAATGTAATACAACATGTAATTCATGATGCTTTCCAAATTATTCTTCATCTAGATGATGGAAAGCGGTTCATCAGTCCTTTGAACAATCCTGGCATAGCCGCTGCCTCAGCTGCTACTTCCTCAGCAAGTGCAACAAGCGGGGGTCTGTTCACCAATCCAAGCAGCAGTCTCTCTTCTGAGATGTCCACCAAGTCGTCCCCCAATCTCTTTGCGCAGGGTATGAGTAGATCGAGCGAAAAGCAAGCGTCGCCGGTCTTCCCCTCCCAGTCATCATCCCCTTTTGGAGCAACATCCTCTGACCTCTTCAAACAGTCCAGCGCGTCAGTGTCAGCTAACCCTTTCCAATCATCAGCCTCAAGTGTCTTTGGAGCGGGAAGTGGGTCAAAGACCTCCATTTTCAGGCAGGGCTTGCCTGAGAAGTCTTCAGCGGGCCTGAAGATCACCGTCGGTTCGGGAGGCACCGATGATGCGGGTACTGGCCGCGCTATCGAATCGCGAGACCGTCAAGACGAAAGCAGGCTCGTTGTATCTAGGGAGCCCCCTATGGGAGAAGCCAGACAAGGCAGCTCAGGAGTCTTTGGGAGGCTCTCAGCGCGAGATAGTGATGCACAGGAAACAACAGCGAGCACTAGTCTCTTTGGGAAGGTGGCAACATTTGGAAGCGGCACAACTTCCAAGGGCTCAGCTCCATTTGATAGGGGTTCGCCTCGCAAGGACAGCAGTGCCCCTAAAATGTTCCAGGATCCTGGTGGTTCCTCCTCCAGGAGCCCCCTGAAGCGGGAAGTCATTCCTGAGAGACGTCGCCAGCTGACGTCCTTTGACGACCCGTTTGAGTCGGACATCTCCGACCTGGAGACCTTTGGGTCTGCACCACCGGTTGTGAAGAAGGAGCCCAAGAGGGAAGCTAGGGTGAAGGGTGAGGAGAGAGTGGAGAGGGAGAGCATACAGGGCAGGGCTCCGGCGAAGAGGGCGGGCCTGTTTGGAAGAGCACTGGAGGAAGCCAGTGGCGTCAGGGGCAGGGAACCGCCGAAGAGACGCAGGGATGACGAGATGTCCAGCATAGGTCAGTGAACTTCATCTTTTTCATTATACATAAGAATGTTATAACCAAAAAATTGATTGATTTTGAATTAGTGTAAATTACTGTATTAATATTCAAATTATCATTAGTAGTTATGTAGGGAATCGCTGCTTTCCCAAGACATTGGTTCTTTATTGTGGTTTCTTGTACACATTTTCTTTGTATACATTGTGCCTTATAAAGATATCAGTCAACTGAATTGAATAGAATTCAGTAATTTTTTTTCATTTCTTTGTCTGAACCATGTTCCATGATGGTTATGAAATGTTGCCCTTCACAGAGTTCTGCTGAGTTTCTCACAAGCTACAGACAAATTTATTTAAAACAATTAAATGCTCTAAATCCATCTGATCAAAATATGGCAATATCATATAAATTGAGCTTGGTAATCAGATTTAACGCATCTAGTCATTGAATAGTTTGGCTGATGTAGTAACATTTTGACATAGTGAATTTTATTTGTATTTTGTCAATATTGTTTGATTTTGCCAGAGCCTTCGAGAGTTCAGAAGCTACCAACTGCATTTGCCAGCAAGAGTGATATCAAGTCGCTAACGACCATCATCTGCAAGGATGTGCCGGATGACCTCAACAATCGAATCTACCTCTCAGAGTTCTTTGAGAAGTTTGGTCGATTGAAACGAGTTTCTGTCAACCCCAGGAAGACTATGGCCACCATCTACTTTGAAGAGCATGTGAGTCTGACATTTTGTGCATGTAGAAACACCTCCCATAATGCAGGGCTCCACACTTACCTTTTTTGCCAGTGAAAAATGTCTTCCCCTTTTTCTGGTGACCCGAAAGAAACACTTACTGGCCCAAAAATGTTATTTCATGAGTAAACTATCACTCTTCCCTGATCAAACTTGTGGTTTACCACATGATATCTGTGAAAATTTTGCTAGTAATGTTCTTTTGAACGGATTCATGCGTATGTTTAAAAAGAGCAAAATATATTAAGCAAAAAAGGCAAAAGAAAAGAAGAATTAAGTAAGAAAAGTATGTAAAATTCATAATATCAAAAAGAAGAAAAGAAAGAAAAAAACAGGTAATTTTCATGGAATTGCCCAAAAGCATATCAGACTTATCAGATTGAGTAACCCCTGAACAACCTTTTGATTTCCTAAAACAAAGTACAACATACTACATTATGGAATGTTAATTGTTCTAAGAAAACCCTGACAAAAATGTTATTTCATGAGTAAACTTGTTTACTATTCAAAATATCACTCTTCCCTGATCAAGGGAGTAGTATTAAATTTGTAGAAATAAATAGCAGAGTGTTAACTTAATATTTAGTAAGGTTTGAAAAGGATGCGTTTTAAATTGACGAAGAGTACTCAAGAGGTTGGCTCCTAGCACTAAACAAATAACCTTTAAAAAATACTAAAATTTAACCAAATTTTGAAGACGGGGATTTCAGGGTACTTTTTACTGTAAAAATACTGCAAAAAAAGGTGTGTTAAACTTTGTGGATAAATGTTTTGTTTTTGTTTGATTTGCTAGGAACCTGCAGCTAAGGCAAAGAAAACGGTTAAGATGCTGGCCCCCGGCACCGAGGCAGTCACCATCTTCTGGGGACAGAGGGACAAGTCAAAGGAACGATCGAGCAGCAGGCGAGGTATGGATGATGCATTTTTCTTGACAACATTCTTTTATAATTATCATAACAAAAAGAAAACCTTTATTCATGAACACCCTAGAAAAGGGATCCAAAAGATTTGGTTTGAACAAAAAGAGCTTGGCTCCCGGCAACGAAGCAGTCACCATCTTCTGGGGACAAAGGGACAAACAAGTCAAAGGAACGATCGAGCAGCAGGCAAGGTATGGATGATGCATTTTTCTCAATGTTCTTTTATAATTATCATTACAAAAAGAAAACCTTTATTCATGAACACCCTAAAAAAGGTATCCAAAAGATTTGGTTTGAACAAAAAGAGCTTGGCCCCCGGCACCGAAGCAGTCACCGTCTTCTGGGGACAGAGGGACAAGTCAAAGGAACGATCGAGCAGCAGACAAGGTATGGATGATGCATTTTTCCTGACAATATTCTTTTATAATTATCATAACAAAAAGAAAACCTTTATTCATGAACACCCTAAAAAAAGGGATCCAAAAGATTTGGTTTGAACAAAAAGAGCTTGGCCCCCGGCAACGAAACAGTCAACGTATTCTGGGGACAGAGGGATAAGTCTAAGGGACGACCAAGCAGCAGAAAAGGTATGGAAGACATATTTTGCATTTATATTCTTGTATAATTACTAACGAAAAAGAAAACCTTGAGAAAGAATCCTGAAGGACCAGAAAAAAAGAGAACCAAAAGTTTGTGTTTGAATAAAAAACACACATATATTTTAGGGCCTCTGTAGAAAACAGTGTTTCAACCACTGACATGAGAAACCCCACTGAAATAAAATCAATAAAATAAACAAATACAAACTATTTATTTCTCAGTGTAATCATATACAAATTTACAAGGATACATGTTTAATATTTGCATATTAAATGGGTTTAAGAAAATAAAATATGATGAAGCTATATATGCTCATTAATATTGCAAGTCCCATTTTCCAATGGGTTGATATTTAAAATTCTCAATGTTGTTTGATTTGTTTGCAGATGAGAACACCCCTCCAGCTCCAGTCATGCAGGTCAAGGCAGAACCTGTTTCTCAGCAGACAAAGAGGGCGCTATCACCAGCTCCGGTATTAACGGGTAAGTAATTTGGAAGGCAGGGAAAGCTACGAGAGATAAAAGGGTATGAATACAGATTTGCCTGTTCGTTAGGCAGCGCTTGAATAATGATTTATGATTTATTAGTAATAATTATAGCGATGATTCATTCTCATAGATTGTAAAATAAACACAGAACAGACTATCCAACTAGTTTTTGGTAAGGCTACAATTGAGGGGTGTTGAACACAGAGTTGCGATTAATCGCAAAGTTGCGTTTAATCGCAAGGCAGAAAATTTGCCTAAATGCGCAATTCTGATTGGCTCAAGTGCGCAACTTTGCAGTTATTCGCAACTCTTTATGCAAAACCCCCCTGATCAGTCGGTGCTGATTGTTGAACATGTTGAATCGGCCCTAATTGACTTCCAACTGGCTCCAGACTGGCAAATTTAAAGTCGCTAGGCAACGCACACCCAACCCGATCTGACTTAAAACCCAGTCAGATCAGGTTGAGTGCCTGGCTCTGCGTGTGTCTGGTTTGAGTTTCAATGTGCATGATGGGGACAGTTTTTGTGCTCATACTTTTATATTGTTTCATAACCACTAGTGAACCAAAACTTATCCTGTTTACCACATCATAGTGATAATTTCAATTTCAACACTAATCATGTATATATATTATACATTTAAAATATACAGATGCAAAATGAGGTACAAAATGTTATGCAAATGAAAATAATCATATATGATAGTGTTTGGGATAGGTAGGAAGGAAGGGTTCCTTATATAAAAACCTATCCCATATACATACCCATGCAAAATCAAAACAACCAAAAAATACATACTTCACTACGCTACGAAAAAGAGAAAAAAAGAAGAAAAAAGTCATGTACAGTTAGAGATAACAAAAAAAATTAATATAGGATATTTAAAACATATATCATAATTCTAGTCATATTTCTAGTGATGTACCAGTTATTGTCAAAATTACTTAGAACTCGTGGTATTCCTCATCATATTTTGATTTGACATTCTCCAATGCACTGTGTACAAAGTTAGTGCAATGAGTTTGCAAATATCACTTTGCATTTTTGCTCATTCCTCGGTCATGTGACATTCATTAACCATAGAGTTTGCACACTTCACTCAGTGGACATCTGAAATTACAGGGGGGTGTTTCACAGAGATCCTAAGTTGATCTTAGCACTAAGATGGTCTTAAATATAATGGAAAGCCATTAGTGTCTTGAAACATTTTTGTAAAAGTTTTATGTTGAAATGCATAAAATGTTGATTCAAATCATATATATTTTCTAATTATCAAAGAGATTTCATGAATTTTATGTGAAGATTATGAATCTCTTTGATATTTAGAAAATATATATGATTTGAATCAACATTTTATGCATTTCAACATAACTTTTATAAAACTGTTTCAAGACACTAATGGCTTTCCATAATATTTAAGACCATCTTAGTGCTAAGATCAACTTAGGATCTTTGTGAAACACCCCCCAGAAATACTAATTTGATCAACCCATCGGTTACAAATTCCCTTAATGAGGTTTTTCCTATTGACAATTTGGATGGTTTCATCAAATCATAATTTGAGTTATATATTTTTTGTTAATCCAGTTGTAGGTTACAGCACAAGGACTTACAACTCAGCAAACGAGAGATATGAAGCCCTGGAGGATAGAGACAAGCAGATAAGGAAAGGTAAGTAGTAATACAGGCACTTTTCGATTACCCGAGCAAGTACTTCAATGTTAATGGTTCCAAGAACAAATTTAAAGGGTGGAGAGCGTAGTTTTTATTTTGCTGGCCCTACAGTTTGGAACAGCTTGCCAGCAGATTTAAGATTGTCCCCAACATTAGATATTTTAAAAAGAAATTTGAAGACATATTTATTTTTGTTGTAGGTTATCGGAGAGATTGTAAAGCGCATCAATCATTTTTAAAATTGGAAATGCGCTATATAAATATGAATTATTATTATTTTTATTATTAAGTAAAAATTGTTGTCTGGCTAGTGAAATTTCAAAAATGGTTTAGTTTGGTGGCTCGATCTGGCATCTTAATTATTGGTCAATTACGAGAGAAAAATGTAATTCATTGCGTGTCATCTAGACGTAAGCAGACAAGTAAGATTAACCAATGGGCAAGTAGAGAAAAACAAAATTAATGTGTAGGCTTATGAGTAATGTTACAATTATCTCCATACAGATCATTACATGAATCTGATTTGAAATGAAAATAAACAAACAAGTCCTTAATAATAATAATACTAATGCATTTATGTAGCGCAATTTCCATCTAGAATGTTAAAAAGCGCTGTAAGTCCACATTATTGAATGAGGTGATTTTCAGCTGTTCTTTAAAAAGATTGGATGAAGCTTGGTTGCTGAGGATCAGAGGTAGTTTATTCAAAAGGTTGAGTACAGCTATATGATTATCAGCAAGTTTGCACAATTATAATTGCCCTCTGTAAATGTCCGAATTTGCTTTCTGGAATAGAATAGTTCCAAGCAAAATTTCCAGAAACAATAACAAGACAATGCAATGAATTGAGTAGAAAAGAGGTGGTGCGACTATTGCTGCTGTTGGTCGAGATGATCTCACAATAAAAGTTATTTGTTCAAATACGAAAACTGACAAACTTTGATAATTTAATTGTACAAAAAAAAACAATGTTAATGTCTCGAGCAAGAGGGCAATTCTTCCTCAATCAAATTTCTGGTATTGTCTTTCCCAATTTCGCTGTCATATCCATGGTGTCCTATTAATGATGTAATTCTCTTTAAAGGAACTACAGCGTCTAGATGGCCTAATTTTCACAATTCGGCTTTCTATATGTAATTTTTCCTGAAGAAAAAGAATTTGGCAGTCATTTCTCATGAAATCAATCAATTTGGGGGTAATTGGTAAATATCTAATTGTCCTGGGAACGCCCCTTTTAAATCGCCAAAATGTGACGTCATCTAAAGAACGGACTAATGAACTAAATTCTGTAGATGACGCGTCATGACGTAAGCCAATGAATTGTCAATCACATGTCAATCACGCTGCCGATTCCGGACCCTAAATGGGGGTGGGGCGTAAACTGGCTGCTAAATGAGATTTGGCATCAGAAAATTAGTCTTAAATCACTACTGTGTTTATTTTCATGGATTTTTCGGCAGACCTAATGTATTTTACAAGTCATCAGCTATGGAATAAGTGCCAAAGTACGTTGTATTCTGTAGGTCCTTTAATCTTCTCACTTATGCAGAAGTATGAAGCATTCTTATTCTTATTCTTGTTTTGTTCCAGGCATGACTAAGCAGAGTGACCTTGCCACTGCCAAGAAGATGGTTGGAGCATCTCAGTACATGTGCCCAGAGAAAGGGGGCAGTTGTTCTAAAATACTTCAACTTCTGGTAGCAGCTTAAAATGTCCAAGTTATCCTTTCCAACTTCTTGAACATCACCCACATGCAGTTGTTCAACTCATGCTTATTTTCATACTTGTCTTGTTCCAGGCATGACTAAGCAGAGCGACCTCGCCACTGCTAAGAAGATGGTTGGAGCGTCTCTGGACATGTGCCCTGAGAAAGAGCGCTACATGAGGGAGAACCAAAGAAGACTTAGTCCCTATGAGATGGTTCCAGGAACCGAGAAGGTGGAAAAGGTAACATTTTAATTGATATTCATTTCAAGCATTTGTGGTATTTAATCAAGCATTTGTGGTATTTCACGAAAGTACAGAATCTGTTAATATTTTCACTCAGTATGTTCTGACCCTCTTTTGGGAAGTACATGTAGGTAGGAATATTTACATCATCTACAATATGTTTATACACAGTAAAAGATATCATCATAATCTTATTGTTCAATTTTTTGTTTTCAATAATTGTCAAATAGTTTAATCAAATCAAATCAAATCCAATATTGTGCCATATTAATGCATAGCTGTTTTTTCTTTCTTTTCTGCTTCAGGGGGAGAACCCATCCGTGTGCCACCACAGAGCAGTCAAGGAGTACAGCAGGTCTTCCGCAGATCAGGTAACAGTCCCAGATTTAACTAATCACTTGTGGGAAGAACAGAATCATAGTTGTCTATTTCAGAGTGGTGTTCACACTTAACAAAGATTTTAACTTTATCTTAAAATTATGGTAGGCCATTTGTAGCCCAGGATTATAAAACTTATTTATAAGCAAAAGTACTATAATTTTTCTAAATAACATAAAATCTCCTTCATAATATAAAATATCAAGTATGATTGAATCTAAAAAAAACAAACAAAAAACACTGAAAACTATTACTAATCTTGAAGTTACACTTCAACATTGCAACGATTAGAAGACAACCGAAAGCAGTCAGTAGGCTGATGAAGGAGCACGGATGCGCTCCGAAAGCTACCAGCGGTAAGCTAAACTTAGTTGTGTGACTTTGTTAAACATATATTTGTTAAAAAGATTAGAAGACAGTTTTTAAAATTATCTTACCCCTTTCCATAACAGGAAGAACCACTGCCTTCGGAGCTGCGCGAGCCTCGCGTGCTGGACATGACGATGAACTATTTAATGGCCGAAATCATGAACAGGGAGCCCTCTGGTGTTGGGGGCGACGGCCGCAGCTGGTCCGACTGGTTCGACTTCCTCTGGAACCGCACACGTAGCATCCGTAAGGAGGTAACGCAGCAACAGCTGTGTGGGACTATTGCGGTCAACATCATGGAGAAGTGTACAAGGTAAGTTGGATGCATGGACGTATCTTGTTTTATATGTTGGTGCTACTAATAAAAAAAGCTATAAGAGCTATATAAAAAAGATTACTTTTGGCCGATTGCTGGATTTTGTTGGATCGCACTAGTAGCATTTGCAAGGAGATATCGCAGCAACAGCTGTGTGGGACTATTGCTGTCAATCTAATGGAGAAGTGTACATGGTAAGCTGC
The DNA here is from genome assembly GCA_037951105.1 of Echinarachnius parma. NCBI lineage: Eukaryota > Metazoa > Echinodermata > Echinoidea > Clypeasteroida > Echinarachniidae > Echinarachnius > Echinarachnius parma. Next base: position 57,890 of record JBAMJV010004757.1, on the reverse strand, counting down.
AGTATTAAAACAGAGAAAAGGACTGGGCTTCGGCACCTAACTGGCACCTAACCTAACTCCAACAAGAGTTAAGTCAGTTGTATAGTTCAGTTTAGCAATTTGATATGATGACTCATGATCAACTGGTTATTGAATTGAATCATGTCATGTTGTATGTAAATGTATTGAGTTGTGTCTCTAGTTTCAAGGGTAAAAACGGTACCTAGAATGCAAGTATTCCTTGAAATGCTTGATGCACCCTTTGGCAGGTCGGCTAAAACCAGGGCAGATACTCAAAACGGTATAAACAAGTCTCTTTTAGATGATAGGGATTCGTATCCAAGAAGAGATCCTTTAAGTTGCCAACTAGGATTAACTTAGTAGGTAATAAATGCTTACCTAGATTTTTTAATTTATTTATTCCTGCATGTCTCACAGTAAACAATTTCGTACATACAAATAAACCGTCATAACATCGAGATAGAAACACACAGAGGTCAGCAATATAAGCTAGAAGCTTGAGGTGATGCCATACCTGAGATTTACAGGTTTTACATAATATTCATAAAACATAGATAAACATAAATTAATACATACAAGAAAAAAGTAATAAAAAACAACAAATATAAAACATTATTTACAAGTAGAGAGAAAGAAAGAAAGAGAAAGATGATAGTTAAGATAGTATGTTCTAGAGCAGGAAGAAATGTAGCAGGCATGATAGAAAGGTACTAGTCCATACTGGAAGAGAAATACGGGAAACAGAGAGAGAAAAGAAAACGTGTGGGAGAGTCGAGAGAGGGAGACAGGTGTGAAGATGTCTTATGTAATTAATTAACAGTTACATGTTAAGCCGAATTACACATACAAATCCCGGATACAAATATATTATATAGAATACTACAATACATGTTATCGTAGGAATTAACAAACCAACTGATTGAACAAAATATCTTTCACAAAAACGTTTGCAATGAGCATGCATTTGACTGCATTTTTAAAAGAGTAAATTGTGGGCAAATTACGTGTTTCAATTAACAAAGAATTCCAAACGTCTGGACCAGTGTGTCTCACTGATTTATGTGCCAGTACTATACGTGGATTAAACAAATGCAAGTTTGCTGCTTGTCTTGTCGAATAAGAGTGAATTGCATTGTTTTTCAGAAACATAGAGGTAAACGAGGCAGGCAAAATGCTATTATTATAACGATACATAAATAAAGAGGTTTGAAGAAAATTAATTTCACAGACTTTAAGACATTTAAATCTAACAAACAACGGATCTGTGTGCTCACGATAACCAACTCCAGCACAAATTCGTAAAGCCTTTTTCTGTAACAAGTGAATGTCATCTGTTACACTTTTTGACATAGCCCACAGAATATTACAATACGAAATATAAGGCAAAATCAAGGAATTATAAATCATTAATAATATTTTGTCAGACACAAGATATCTTACTTTATATTCCACATACTAAGAATCTTGCTCTACGATTGGTCAAAAGTTAATCACGTGATGAAGCATAGTTTCGCCCATCATTGATGGGAGAAGAAAACTTTGTTACACTCTGTAGATATCTTTGGTGAAAGTGTGTTGCACTCACTAGATAAAAAGTACTATCTAGTGAGTGCAACGCACTTTCACTGTGGTTGCATTGACTTGACTGTGGAGCTCGTGTGTGGCTAGTCAAATTCTGTACCCAAATGATGTGGCGGGGTTCTCAATGCGCGCGAATTACAAATTTAATTGTATTCGTTGTGCATACATGTACGTAGCACACTGTTCAAGCTCATACGCTATGCATGCACTGTGTATGCATACGTATCGTACATATTAGGATAACAGTCTAGTACACGGTTAGGTCTGCTGCGTTGTTATTGTTTAATTGCTTGTTCTGTTGTTCGACGTAAGATTTGAGTTCTAACGGAGCTGAAATGGAACTTTTTTTGCTTGAGAGTGAAAGTAAAGTGTTCCAAGATTATTGCGAATGCTGGAAACAACATACACATTGGAAATTGGAATAACATTGATGTTGGTAAGTAGATCAAACTAACAGCTGTAATTAAGACTTGCGTTAGACTAGGCCTGCTTATAGACTAGATCTATCGTTCGATGTGGAATATAAAGCAAATAATCACCTTTTGGTTTCAGGCGATGGCAAACTATCACTTCCTCGGCGATCTGAATGTATACACTATCTTTCCTCAGCTTCGCTTCGGAAAGATAGCTACATCCAGATCGCCTTGGAAGTGATAGATTGTCCCATCACCTTCACCAACGGTAATTATTTGCTTACTATATAAAATCCCAATACTCCGAGAAATCTGAGTCATTATACTATTCCGGTGGTCATCCCAGTCTAGCTTCTCATTAATATGAACACCAAGGAACTTAGTACATGCCTTTCTCTCCAATACAACACCATTCAATCTAACAACTACATGTAATTGTTGCTCATTACAAATCTTTCTTCCTTTAAAGTGAATATAATTTGTTTTGGATACATTTAGAGCTAACATATTACTTCGAAACCATTGTGTTAACTTAGGAAGCTCAATATTAATTCTAGTCTCGACTGTATGAATATCACGATGAGAAAGGAAAATGCTTGTATCGTCTGCAAATAATATATAATGTAAGGCTGTAGATGCATTACATATATCATTAACATAAATAAGAAACAACAACGGTCCTAGAATAGAACCTTGAGGGACACCGCATTTTAAAGCAAGAATATCAGAATTTACAGAATTATAACATGTATACTGCCTTCTGTTAAATAAATAACTAGAGAACCATTTCAGAGCAATACCCCTCACTCCATAATGCTCCAATTTACACAACAAGATTGAGTGGTCGAGAGTGTCAAAAGCTTTACTCAAATCCATAAATACTCCGACCACATGCCGGCGATCAGCAAGGGCTTGTGATACACGGTCATACAATTTTAGCAAGGCAAGGTCAGTTGAATGTGCTTTACGAAAGCCATACTGGTCTGGATTGAGCAACTCATGTTTGTCTAAGAATGCATAGAGCCTATTATAAACAACTCTCTCTAATAACTTTGAAAAACTTGACAAAATTGAAATTGGTCTATAATTGCATACATTCATAACATTATCTTTTTTATGAACAGGAACAACTTTAGCGAGCTTTAAAGAAGAAGGAAATACTCCAGTAACCAAAGAAAGATTACAAATATGTGCCAGGGGGACTAAAATCAGCCCAATTACCTGTTTCAAAAAGGAAGTACTTATCTCATCGTGCCCACAAGAGTTACTATTTTTCAATGAAAATACAATATCAAGTATCTCAAACGAATCCACAGGCTTTAAAAAGAGAGATGCGTGGGATGGATTAACAAGGTACTCTTTGTAATTTGTCCCATTACTATCTATTTTCCTTGCTTGATTAAGCCCAATATTAGCAAAATAATTATTAAATACGTTAGCAATATCTCCTGGATCAACAATTTCTTTATCATCATTTACAATAGCTTCCATTCGGTTGCGCTTACACAAAATGTCTTTAACAACTCTCCAGGTAGAGGACATATTGCCACTCGCACTTTCAAATTTTCTCGAATAAAACAATTTCCGTGAAGACCTTATAATGGATGTCAATTTATTACGATATTTCTTATACTTCTCAACATTCTCAAGTGACGATTTCTTTAAACTCCTTTTATATAAAACATTTCTCCTTTTAATAGATTGAAGAATTCCTTTCGTAATCCAAGGTTGTCTCCCCTTCTTTAGTCTAATGCGTTCCAAGGGTATATACTTATCAAAGTAAAAAGAAAATGTTCTCAAAAAGAACTCAAAGGCCTGCTCAGCGTTATCACAAGCTATCACATCAGCCCATTCTTCTTCAAATAAAGCATTATTCAAATTAAGTATGTTAGTCTCATCAAAATTACGCTTACTATCATTACATTTTTTCCGTGACCCCTTAATAACATGATCATAGAGTACACAAAACACTGGCAAATGGTCGGATATTTTACAATAGAACAAGCCTGACTGACTATGACCCTTTTCCGTCTTCACAAAAATATTATCCAACAGTGTCAACGACTGACCATTAATTCATGTTGGTTTATCAATCAATATTCCAAGGGCATTCGATTCCAAAACAGTTCGAAGACGAAGGGTACTCGGGTTATTACATAACATATCAATATTATAATCACCCATAATACAAACAGATTTATTCAATTCATTAATATCAACCAATAAAGATTCAAGATCATCTAAAAAGAGGTTTATATCTGTATTTGGTGGGCGATATACAACACAAACAATCATATTCTTCTCATTAGGAAGGTCTACCTCCACACACAAACATTCGGCACTGTTACTTTTAAGTCGCAAGTCATGCCTCACTTTAAATGTTAACAAGTTAGAAATATACAGGAGAACACCACCACCACGTCCATTTGCTCTGTCATTACGTACCTGCTTATAATCCTCTAACATAAACAGAGGAGGGGACCTAGCAGTCAGCCATGTTTCAGTGATACCAATTATTGAAAATCTAAATTTCAACGAGGATAACAAAATATTTAAACTATCAAAATTCTTAGGGAGACTTCTAGCATTACAGTGTAAAAAACTCAAAAATTGTTCGTCATGAGAATATGGAGACATAACCATAGTTAGTGACTAAGTAAACTTTGTATTGCTTACTTAGCCCTACCATTAAAAATAAACTAATGTTGGAACAAAGCTTGTGTGGCTTTATGAATATGGGTCCAGGGGGGTGTTAAGTCAAACTTAACTCTAAGTTGGCCATTTGTAGCCTTGGAATAAAACATTTTCAAAAGCAAAAATGCAAGTATTTGAGACTTTTCATAAATGTTACATCAAGAACATGAAATATCTTTGATAATAGGAAATATTAATGATTTGAATTTTAAGATAACTTTAAAACAAAAATTCAAAGAAACTTAACAGTTTTCCATAAAATAAAAGTCCAACTTAGAGTTAAGTTCAACTTAGGATCTTTGTTAAACACCCCCTGGATAATGATATCGCTTCAATAGAACAAAGCTTTGAAACTAAGTACATATACATGTATCTATAATTGTAATCATCGAATCTCCATTCTGGTTCATATTTGAACAGGTTCCACATCTACTGCTCGTACCGGCTGTGCGAGGAGGACCTGATGACCTTTGACCCCAAGATCAACAACGAGAACCTGACCAAGTGCCTGCAGAGTCTCAAGCAGTTCTACCACGACCTGGCAAGCGAGGGCGTCTTCTGCCCCAACGAAGCCGAGTTCAGAGCGTACGAGGTCCTACTCAATCTCACGGGGGGAGATATATTGAGGTATGTCGGGAATAATTTTAATTTTAATTCAAAATATCTTATTGTAATTTGTCCTAAAGCTGTACAAACAAAATAAATGAATACAGTTCTACCATGAGCTTCTGCCCCAATGAAGCCGAATTCAGAGCGTACGAGGTTCTACTCAATCTCACGGGGGGAGATATATTGAGGTATGTCAGTGGTCAGCAGTTTGAATAGCGGTTTTGTATGCCTCGGCAACAAAGTGGCCGGACAACATAATTATCAAATTATCATGATAGTGTTATGTATTTCTTTTTTTATTATCCATATTTTGTGTGATTGGGGGTTGAAGGGGAAAACAAAGTTGGGCAGATATACAAGGTACACTAGATTATAATACTCAGTGGCTAGATATGAGGTCCTGTTTGGTCTCAAGGGTGGTGGTGGTGGTTGTGGGGGTGTATCAGTGTCATTGGTCTTGCTACAGTAGGCATAAAACCGTATAGGTTATCTTGTTGCACCAAGAGGATTAAGTACATATTTTTAAAATTAATCTGTTTGTATTTGATAATTATTTTGTTCTGCATTGATAAACTTAAGTCTTCTCTGTCACTGTTTATTTGCAGAGAGGTCCAGCAGTACCGACCTGAAGTGAGGAACTCTGAGGCTGTGGTGTTTGCACTCAAGGTGTCTTCAGCGTTCAGCAGGAACAACTACTGCAGGTTCTTCAAGCTCATCAGGTATTATTACACTAGTTGTAAATGACTTTGCAAGAGTTGATACAGATTGGAAACTTTTTTGCTAAAGGTCCTCCCAAAATACTTTGACGTATATACAAAATATCTAACATAAGCAACATGTTGAGGTACTCAAGTACAACTTTGCACATGTCAGTTAAAGGGATGCCTGTAAAGTGTCAGATTTTGCCCAAAATGACATTTGAGACTTCAATCCTGTACCCAAAATCAAATAGGTATAACTCCTGTGTTTCTTGTCCGATTTTGATCAAATTTTCACCAATTATGCCTCTTATTCTGCCTTTTCAAATAACGAATGTTTTTTTCAGGCCCGGAATACCCCTTTAATGTCCTATTCCCATCAGAAATGTCGTAATCAAGGTAAATTTGAACAGTATGTTGCCATAATTCCGTTAAAATCATGTCAGAAATGCTAAAACTATAATTTATTTACGAATTTGCTGTATTTTAGAAGATGATTTATCGTCATAAATGCGCTCACTTTTTGTCACTTAAATGAACATGATAACTCTTGCATTCAATGAGGGGACTTCCCCTTTTTTCGGGATATCGAGTATCGACTTTTGCGCCCAGGACTCGACATTTTTCGGCGGGACCCGTGTACCCGTGACTCGTCAACAGCCTGACTGTCCAATTAGACTCTATTTGTGATATTGTAGCCATTTCTGAATTTATTGTATTCCAACAAAATTGTTGGTGTATTACCTATATTTCCATTCTACTTTGCATATTCATTTGTTAACAAATATTGACTTTTATTTTTCAGGTCAGCACCGTTCATGCATGCCTGCATCCTGCACCGCTACTTCTAGCAGTGTCGTTCCGTTGCCTTGGTTACCATGAACAAAGCCTTCACCACACCCAAGGGGACCTAGTTTTTCCCATCCAGTGAAATAAATAAGTTACAAAAGCCATATTACTCTAGATTTATTCAAATTGTAAAACATCTTAATCTTAATTTTTCAGGTCAGCGCCGTTCATGCATGCGTGCATGCTGCACCGCTACTTCTTGCAGTGCCGTTCCGATGCCTTGGATACCATGAACAAAGCCTTCTCTACACCCAAGGGGGCCACATCTTACCCATCCAATGAAATAAATAAGTTCCCAAAACCACATTACTATAAAATTATGAAAATGATAAAAAACCACATTACTATAAAATTATGAAAATGGCAACACATTTTAATTTTCATTTTCAGGTCAGCGCCGTTCATGCATGCCTGCATCTTGCACCGCTACTTTTTGCAGTGTCTAAAGAAAGAAATTAAAATAAGTACATGTACATTGATTTTAATCTTAATTTTCAGGTCAGCGCCGTTCATGCATGCGTGCATGCTGCACCGCTACTTCTTGCAGTGCCGTTCTGATGCCTTGGATACCATGAACAAAGCCTTCACTACACCCAAGGGGACATCCTCTTTCCCTACCGGTGAACTAGTGCACCTGCTGGCATTTGAAGATGAGGAACAGGTGATAACCCTTGTTAATATTTCTTTTTGTCCATCCCATGTAGTTTTCATGGAATACAAAAGCTATATGAGAAAATTCAAAATATTCAACTTTTTTCATATAAGCGGTTGTAGTGAGCTGATTTTTTGTTACAATATTAAAGTGAGTGTCCGCCTTTTACGAATCGTCTGAAAATTTTCCAGTAGACGGATGAGGATGAATGTAACAAACACATACAATTTCAGATCGAACAACCCTGTACTTTGGATTCTACAAATGAAAAACGAATGTGTAGAAATCATCCCTCTATTGAACTATATATCGGCCAATAACTGATTTAGCATAATATTACAACAATATTGTACTTATTCTTGTAAAGGTATTGTGAAGCCGACATTTTAAAGGTATGCCACGAAAAAGGTCTGAAAAATGAAGAATAAACAATTACATAGTCAGCTTTATGAGTCTTAGTTATTTTGTTTAGTATTTGCTTACGCCGTTGTTCGATCACAATCAGTGCGCAGTACACGCACAGCCATGGGGGCTCCCTGCGATGCGCCGGCAGCTATCGTGAGCGAAATTTTGCACGGGCAAAGACTTGTAATGCATTATAAACAACGTTACGTCGCTTTTATTATTTTGAGGTCTATAACTCCACGAAAAGGAGATTTCTAGCCCTAATTTTTTCAGGCAAGCTGTTAAATGACATTTTCTTTCACATAAGACAATAACATCACAACTTTTGAAATTTAGCTTGCAAAGGCAGACACTCCCTTTTATTTAAGACATAGTGAACATTTCTATGCACTATCCATGAATATTTGAGGAAGAAATATGTCTTCTATGATATGACATTTTTGTTTGTGCATGAAAATGCCAAAATCAAGATTCACAAGTTTCTATTCATATCAAGATATAAAATAACTAAGCATAGCTTCAAGGGTAAAATTACAAGCATTCAATCCAATGTAAGATTTGTTTTATTGGGATAAATAATGATCACAGACAGTTAGTCTGACAATTTGTCAAAAGCACAGACTATATAAATGTAAACATTTAAAGAGGGTTTACTTCCAATAATTTGTCATGTATTTTTTGGGGGACATTTCAAAGTTTTTAATTTTTTGTTTACTAAGTGTTATGTTCCTTTCACTGTAGGCTTCCTACTTCTGTGAGTCTCATGGTCTGGCGTCAACAGAGGGAGCTATTCAGTTCAGCAGGACGGGGTTCTTCTACCCTGAGGAGGCCCTCCTGCCTCAAAGAGCGCCCTCTGTCATTGAGGCGAAGAACAATAGATCGGTGGGAGAGGTTAGTTTATGATAATGATGATGGTGAATGGTGGTGGTGGAGAAGAAGATGGTGGTTGTGATGGTGGTGGTGGTGGTGGTGATGATGATGATAATGATGGTGATGGTGGTGGTGGTGATGATGGTGATGGTGATGGTGGTTGATGTGGTGATGGAGGTGGTGGTGGTTGTGATGATGGTGATGGTGGTAGTGATGGCGGTGGTGATGATGGGGATGATGGTGATGGTAATGATGGGGATGGTGATGATGGTGAGGGTGGTTGATGTGGTGGCGGTGGTGGTGGTGATGGTGATGGTTGTAGTGATGGCGGTGGTGATGATGGTGATGATGGTGATGGTGATGATGGTGGTAGTGGTGGTGATGGTGGTAGTGGTGGTGATGGTGGTCGTGGTGGTGATGATGGTGATGGTGATGATGGTGATGGTAATGGTTGTGATGGTGATGATGGTGGCGGTGGTGATGGTGGTGCTGGTAATGGTTGTGATGGTGATGGTGGTGGTGGTGATGGTGATGATGGTGATGATGGTGGTGGTGATGATGGTGATGGTGGTGGTGATGGTGATGATGGTAGTGGTGGTGATGGTGATGGTGGTGGTGATGGTGATGGTGATGGTGATGGTGATGGTGATGGTGATGGTGATGGTGATGGTGATGGTGATGGTGATGGTGATGGTGATGGTGATGATGGTAGTGGTGGTGATGGTGATGGTGGTGGTGATGGTGATGGTGATGGTGATGGTGATGGTGATGGTGGTGGTGGTGGTGGTGATGGTGATGATGATGGAGATGGTGATGGTGATGGTGATGGTGATGGTGATGGTGATGGTGATGGTGATGGTGGTGGTGGTGGTGATGGTGATGGTGATGGTGATGGTGATGGTGATGGTGATGGTGATGATGGTGGTGATGGTGATGATGATGGAGATGGTGATGGTGATGGTGATGGTGATGGTGATGGTGATGGTGATGATGGTGATGGTGGTGGTGGTGGTGGTGATGGTGGTGATGGTGATGGTGATGGTGATGGTGATGGTGATGGTGATGGTGATGATGGTGGTGATGGTGATGATGATGGAGATGGTGATGGTGATGGTGATGGTGATGGTGATGGTGATGGTGATGGTGATGATGGTGATGGTGGTGGTGGTGGTGGTGATGGTGGTGATGGTGATGGTGATGGTGATGGTGATGGTGATGGTGGTGGTGGTGGTGGTGATGATGATGATAATGATGGTGATGGTGATGGTGGTGGTGGTGATGATGGTGATGGTGGTTGATGTGGTGATGGAGGTGGTGGTGGTTGTGATGATGGTGATGGCGGTGGTGATGATGGGGATGATGGTGATGGTAATGATGGGGATGGTGATTATGGTGAGGGTGGTTGATGTGGTGGTTGTGGTGATGGTGATGGTGGTAGTGATGGCGGTGGTGATGATGGTGATGATGGTGATGATGGTGGTAGTGGTGGTGATGGTGGTAGTGGTGGTGATGGTGGTCGTGATGGTGATGATGGTGGTGGTGATGATGATGATGATGGTGATGGTGGTAGTGGTGGTGATGGTAATGGTTGTGATGGTGATGATGGTGGTGGTGGTGATGGTGATGGTGATGATAATAGTGATGATGATGGTGATGGTGATGGTGATGATAATAGTGATGGTGATGGTGATGGTGATGATAATAGTGATAGTGATGGTGATGGTGATGATGGTGATGGTGATGGTGATGGTGATGGTGATGGTGATGGTGATGGTGGTGGTGATGTTGATGGTGATGGTGGTGGTGGTGGTGGTGGTGGTGGTGATGGTGATGATGGTGATGGTGGTGATGGTGATGGTGAGGGGCTAAATCAAATTGTCCCCTTTCCCCTTACACTAAATTCATACTTGATTAATTTGTGATGCATTTTGTCTACAGGTTGTGAATGGAGGACCCCTTCCATTGATGCCGCCTCACATCCCCCTCTCCAGCTTTGATGAAGAAGGACATCTTATAAACCGAACATCCAAAACAGGTTGGATTTTCTTGAAATTACTTTTTAAAATTTGTCACATGATGCAATAGAATTACGTGTTGGTATATTATTAGTTTGGTTATATTATTTAATATGTTCACAACTGGTCTCCCGAAGTCGGTTAAGAGGAGACCTGAGCAGAAACAGTGCCCTGTAATAGCCCACCAGGTAGAAGTAGTGCAAAAGCCACTATTAATATTTTAACCCCCCCCCCCTTAATAACTTTTACTGAGGCTTGTTTTTAAAAGAGGAGTTAAACAGATATGTATTATCTTCTTATTATTATTAGGTGCTGTTAAGCCGGTTGAAAGGAGACCTGAGCGGAGACCAAGCCCTGTACCAGTCCAACAAGTAGAGGTGATGCAAAGGCCCCTTCAGGAATCAGTGAAACAGCCAGCCGTTAGCGTTCCACCTCAACAACAAACACTGCCTCAACAAACACCGCCTCAACAAACACCACCTCAACAAACTGAGGAAGACAGATCAAGAATTACCAATGAGGTAAACATTATTTTTAAACTACAATGAAACCCAAGCAAAATGTTGCTTTCATAGACTTGAAGAGATTAGGAGGAATAATCTCTGAAAGTTAGAGCATAATCGGGCAAGAAACAAGAAAACTATGGCTCTTTGAATAAATATTCCTATGGGGAACTCAAATTGGCAACGCACTCTGTGTGGACTACTCCCCATATGTTTTGTACAGTGTACACAAATGTTCCCATTTTTAGCTCATCTGGCCCAAAGGGCCCGATGAGCTTATGCCATGGCGTGGCGTCCGTCGTCCGTACGTCCTTCCGTCCGTCCACAGTTTTCAAAATGCTTCTTCTTCGTTATTTTTCAACCAATTTTGATTCTGATTGTTTCATAAGATAGGGCTAGGAGGGGGATTTAAAACTTCTACACAGAATCGTGAAATTCATTATCTATGGTAATTTATGCAAATTTATTTGAAATCACAAAAAATGCTTCTTCTCCTTCATTTCTCGACCGATTTTGATTTGGTTTGCTTTATCTGGTAGAGCTAACTTTGGTACACTAAACTTCTACACAGAATTTTGAAATTTTTCTCCATTAATTAATTATGGTAATTTTTAATTTTTTAATTTTTTAATTTTTTAATTTTTTTAATTTTTTTAAATTTTATTTTTAAATTTTATTTATTTATTTTTTATTTTTTATTTATATATTTATTTTAATTTTGTTTGTTTGTTTGTTTGTTTGTTTGTTTGTTTGTTTGTTTGTTTGTTTGTGTTTTTTTTCCCATGTCCCTTCCGGGGCATCAAATTTATATTTTTTGACCAGTTGAAAAGTGTACAACATGAAATTTGCGATATTTGATGTTGCGAGATGCCGGATGAGCGCTACGTCATTGACGTTCTGGTTACAGTTTTCTTCATATTCAAACTTTTCCATTCCCCCAACTCATGATATGTGATGTATGAATGCATTCTACAAAACATATGTTGAACTCAAACTCTTGTTTTTTTCAGGTGATCAAAGATGTGACGAAAGAACTATTTCTGGAGGTGATTGACGGGATGGTCAGTCAGCTAGCGGTCTGGTTTATTGACACGCTGAAAGTGATTCAGGCCTCTCCACTCGTGCTGGACCAGCTGGTGACAGAGGAGGTGCAGCATCTCAGCCGGCTAGTTGCCACGGAAACCGTGGAAGAGGAGCGCTACCGGGAGGCAGCGAGAAAAGAGGAGGAAAGGTAGCCATGACTGTGAACTGAAACTTGTACGATGTCCCATCCTTCCAAGTGACGTGCTTTTCATGTTGTTTTTTTATGAAGAAAGTTGAATAAATTTGAAATTGAAGATGAAATTGAAATTGGAATGATAATAATAATAATAATAATAATAACTTCATTTAAATACTGTTTTTGCCAAAAAATGATACAAAGCACTTAAAAAACATAACAAAAAAAACATACATAACTTTCACTTCCTATCTTGCTTTAAACATTACGTTTTTAATGTTCTTTAGTGATTAATACAAGATTTGCTATTGAAATTGAAATTTTAATTATCTGCAAAGCATGTATACCTCAAACTTCCACATTCTATCTTGCTGTATACTTTTAGGTATGCTTTTAAAGGGATAGTTGAGTTTTGGTATAGAGGGCGCTACACAAAATCGTTTTTTTTGTGAGATAATGAAAAACTGTCAAATTTGAAAGAGCATACAAATTCAATGACAGAATAAATTTTATTTGATCAAAATCGGTTCAGAAATGGCTGAAATATCCATAAACATAACCATTTGTAATAATTTTGAACCAGCCGTTAAATTTTTTTTTAAATGCTTCCTCTTTTCAAAAATTTACAAAAGAGGTTTTTAAATAGTTGTTGATTATCTCTCTATCTCATCACTATTTTAACAAAACATAACATGCACAATATTTTTATTTAAAATGGTTGAAACAAATGAGTCATTAGAGAGCGCCCACTTGAGTTTTAACGGCTCTTTTTGAATGATAACAGGCTTTTCACTTTTTGTATTCCTTTCGAGCATGTTGGAATTATAACTATACGTTTGTAATGTAATGGTGCAGGTTTTGGTTACTAAAATTCAGTTTGACCAAAACTGTACTCTCTTTACCAAAACTCAACTATCCCTTTAATGTTCTTATAGTGCAGAAAGTTGAATAATGTTTAAAATTCAAATTGAAATGATCTGCAAAGGCTTGAATATATCTAATCTTGCTTATTCCAGGAGGCTAGCTGAGGAAAGGTGGAAGAGAGAACGCGAACAGAGTGCCCGTCTTAGTCAGGCAGCACAACAGCTGAGTGAAGACATCGTGGAAGAAGTTGTAGAGGAGAGTTTGGAAGTCATCATGCGGCAAGAAATCAGGTTGGTTGCTAACCACTCTCTAGTCTTATTCATGAAGTGGAGACTGAAATGAGGTCTTGTTTTCAAGGGTTTACATTTCAAAAACAAGCAAACAAACATTTCATCCAGATAAATAAATTCTATTTATGTCTCTTTTTATATAAATTCAGTGGTCCTCGCTTAATGGGGTACCATTTAAAGGGGCTACTCCTGATAAATGTGAATAATTTGACTAAGCATTTCTTATGTTGCTTAAAGAAATTGTCACTTCTTAATTGGGTACACCCGTTAAAGGGGTAATATATACCTTGCAAATGCTTCCCCGATTAACCCTAAAAAGACTGGGCTATTTTGAACCTTAAAAAACTGGGGGGGGGGGGGGGGCTAAAAGGGCCCCCCCCCTAAGTAAGATCTCGGCAACCGAAGCTCTGATCGACTCCAAATTTGGCATCGTGATAGATGTCCATAAGGTCTACAATATTGCGAAGTAAATTTTTTTATTTTTTATTAGAATATGCTAATTAGAGCTAATTAATTATGCAAAAATTGCATTTTTTTGTAGTTTTTGTAGTTTTCTCGGCAATCGAAACTCCGATCGACTCCAAATTTGGCATGGTGATAGATGTCCATGAGCTCTACAATATTGCATAGTTTAATTTTTGGTTTCAATTATAATATGCTAATTAGAGCTAATTAATTATGCGAAAATTGTATTTTTTTCGTATTTTTTGCATTAAAAAAAATATTTGGTGATTCTTATCAAACAAAATTGTGCTCCTGGTGCAGTATACATGCTAAGATTATATAAATGTACCCAATCTCTGATAAAACAACAGGATAATCATGAAAATTGATTTAGTTTTACCGTTTTCTATGTTTTTTCTTTGTTTTTATCCTTTTCTCTGTTTTCTTTGTTTTTCTTTGTATTAGTCTCTATATATTGTATTGTTTTATGCCAAAGTGGAAAACTTACATTACTTGTGAAAAGATGGGTGTAAAACTGCAACATAAAAGGTGCATATAAAAACTGTGTGTTATATACATGGAAGAATTATAAAAAAAAAAAAAAAAAAAAAAAAAAAAAAAAAAAAAAAAAAAAAAAAATCAAATTTTCTGTGACACGCGATCACAAAATGTTACATAACACGTGGATCATTGACCTGGTGTGCGCAAATTTGGTATCAAAAGACTCTAAGGAAAAAAGTCATGAAGTGGCACCGTAACATATTTAAGCGTTGCGAAGAAATCACGAAAATAGCGGAGGGGGGGGGCTAAATCAGCCCCACCAGTCTTTTTAGGGTTAAGCGGAGACTACTGCATATAACCGAGCATGGTGGCTTAGCGGTTAGAGTGTCCGCCTCATGCACGGGAGGTCCCGGGTTCGAACCCAGACCGGGTCATACCGAAGACCCTACTAACCCTAGGTACCTTCTGCCTTCTAGCCAGGCGCTCGGCATTTATAGAATGGAGAAGGAAAAGTTAATCACACGAGTTACCAGAGGACTGGCCCCCTTCTGTAGCTTTCGCTACATTTAGTAGACGTGTGGCCTAGGACTAATGAATCAGAGATAGATGCCGCCTTATGTGCCAAAATTGGCACAGGAAGGACTTTAACTTTAACTGTATATAAGATTCTAAGTGACAAGATTTATATGTACATATAATTTTTTTCTTCTTTGTTTGATCATTCTCCAGGTTGTATCAGTCCCAGATCAGACACGAGGCTATCCAGCGATGCAGTTCAGTGGTTGCACAGGAAGTACTTGAAGAGGTCACGAGGTCAGAGGTCACTTCTGTATCCAGGGAGGTCATCGCTATGGCAAGAGCTGAAAGAGAGAGGAAGTTGTCTGACATTGCAGCAGCCATGAGCCTCAAACAGCTTGGCAACTGTTTCCAAAAGTAAGATTAAGTTGTCTTTCAGACTGTCAGCTTAAAACAATACGAACATAATTTATTATACACATACTTTTCAATTTTTTTCTAACCAACAGTAAATAACAGAAGATTGTGTAAGATATGTGAAAGCTACATTTTCTCATTATAACAAGATTTTTATGCCTCCGCCAACGAAGTGGCCGGAGGCATTATGTTTTCGGGTTGTCCGTCCGTCCGTACGTACGTCCCGCTTTCGTTCTCGCGATATCTCAAGAACCAGGTGACGGATCAATTTCAAACTTAGTATGAGTGTACATATTGGGGTGGCAATGATCTGATCAGATTTTGGGGTTCATGAGGTCAAAGGTCAAGGTCATAGGACTCAATATGTATGCGAAAATGGCTTGTTATGGCAAAATTTCAAGAACTGAATGTCAGATTTCAATCAAACTTGGTACCTGAATGTATCATAAAGAGTCAACGTAGCCATAACATTTTGGGGTCATGAGGTTGAGGTCAAGGTCACGGGACTCATTATACATGCATGCAAAAAAGCTTGTAATGCCAAAATCTCAAAAACTAAATGTCAGATTTCAATCAAACTTGGAACCTGACTGTTTTTTAGGGAGCCATCAAAGATTGGGGTCATATGGTCAAGGTCACAGGACTCAAAATATAGGCCTTAGTCTAGAAAGAAATGACCCAGAGCTTGTGGAACTTTGGGTAACATTATCTGTTCCATTAACACAATTATTTAGATGGAGAAGAGTCCAGTCCAAGGGGGCTAAGATCCGACGACCGCTAGAAGAGGATACAACCGCTAGGGAGCCCTCACTTGGTGGGACCAGTGGAGCCCGACAAGCACTCCCACTCTTTCCCGCTACTTTATTTCCCATGACAAAATGAAATCCATTTGATACAAAAGTTGTTTGATATCTTTTGTACTTAGATGGAGACGAGTCCAGTCCAAGAGGGCTAAGATCCGCCGAGCGCTAGAAACCTTCCCAGCTGGCCCACCAAACCAGGACCAGGCGGAGCAGCTCAGACTGCTGTGGCCGAATCGGGAAGACGTGGCTACAAGGGAGTCCTCGCTTGATGGGACCAATGGAGTGCGTCAAGCCCTCCCGCTCTGCCTGAATACACCTTATGAGTAAGTTTTGTGTGTACATTGTATGACTCGTGAGTTTATTCATACACCTTTGAATGAAACATCATTACACCTTTATTTATCTATCCACATAATGAAATATGCCTGAACTTTAATTCTTGAGTAATTATAATAAATTTATATTTAATGTAGTAAAAAATGTACAAACTAAGTAACTATTCATTCCAGTCGTGAGTGGTATATTCTTTCATGTGTCAAATTTTCAAATGGCTACAAGGCAGCTGCAGGTGGAAAATTTTATTAATTTATTGAAAGTTTTTGTAGAAATCAGCACAAACGTATGTTCACATTTTGCCAAGATGGGGAGGGCTGATGCCATTTGCCTCAGTATCGTTCTTCCGGACTTAACCACTGAGCTACATGGCAATGGCAAAATTTTGTCTGAAATTGCACAAATTTGAGGTGCCCTTTGTCTGAATATGACATGTTTTGCCCAAATTTTAGGTGCCTTTTTCCGAATGTATATGTTGATAATAATAATAATAATAAGTTTGATTTTAATTCGCAACTAATATGATACAATATATCATCTCTAAGCGCTTTACACTATTATTACCCTGGTCATAGGATACAATGCAAACCAGCACACATTGTGTGCACCATCTCCACACCCTGGGGAGCATTCCTTCCAACGGCTCATGGGCATTCACATAAAGGCTTAACCCTAATCCCATTTGGGGGGGGGGGGGGGGGGGGCGCCTTTTTGGCCCCCCCCTGTCGTTTTTTTCGACGTGCATCTAGACCGATTGGAATTTCACGTTCAAACTTCATGACTTTTTTTCTCTTAAGTCTCCCGCATGTTTTGATATATAATTTACCCCGGTCGGACTTGTAGAACTGATTTTAGAGGTGGATAATTGCTCAGCCGTCACAAAAAAATGCAATTTTTGTACAGGTTTCTATGTAATTCATATATCCGATGCCATGTTTGCTATTTATTTGAATGATTTTCGACAATCTATTGGAAACTCGTGCAAGGGATTGGAGTTTTTGAATACTATTATTAAAAATAGGTTGCCTTTTGATGATGTTGAAATGTATAAGGATTTATTTTCGTTATTATATGCTGATGATACTATTATTTTGGCAGAAACTCCTGAAGAATTGCAAAAAGCTCTAAATGCAGTGAAAGTTTATTGTGATACTTGGCACCTAACTGTTAATGCCAGCAAAACGAAAATTGTTGTTTTTTCACGTGGGAAAGTTAGAAGAATTCCGGAATTTGTTTATGATGGTGGTGTACTGGAAGTTGTTTATGACTTTGTATATTTAGGGGTGACATTTAATTATAATGGTAATTTTAAAAAGGCAATTGCTAAACAGGTCACACAAGCTAGAAAGGCAATGTATAGTATGTTAGTAAAGGCAAAGAGGTTGCATTTATCTGTTGATACACAATGCCATTTATTCGACCACTTAGTTTTGCCAGTTCTATTATATGGTGCTGAGGTCTGGGGCTATGAGTGTATAGATCAACTTGAAGTTTTTCAAAGAAAATTTTTAAGAACAATATTGTTTGTAAATAAGTGTACACCTGACTGCATGGTTTATGGGGAAACGGGACGTGGTAAAATATTGGATAAAATTAAGAGTAGAATGATTGGATATTGGGTTAGGCTTGTTAAGGGGAAGCAATCAAAGTATTCATTGATTCTTTTCAAATGTCTTTTGAAGTCCCAAGCTGAAGCACAAAGTGTAAATAATATTAAGTCACAATGGGTTGAGTTCCTTGCAAACAGTTTCGATTTCGCAGGACTCGGGAACGTTTGGCGAGCCCAAGGAGAAGGATATAGTGCTGCCTGGATTATGAATACTATGAAAATTAGGCTTTCTGACATTTCTTATCAGGAATGGAGTGCAGCTACCTGGTCAAATAGAATTTGCACTAACTATAGGATGTTTAAGAATAAGTTGGCATATGAAAAGTACTTGCATATACTATGTCAGAAAGAAGCAATAGCTTTAAGCAAGTTTAGATGTAGATCACATAGATTACCAGTCAATAAAGGCAGATTTGATACAAATGTAGTACATGACCTGCAATGCCCACTCTGTACGTCAATAGACATTGGTGATGAATTTCATTATATTTTTGTATGCCCATTCTTTCAAAATGAGAGAAAGAAGTATATACCAAATAATTTGTGTGGTAGTAGCTTAAGACCAAGTGCATTGCACATGGATAAGATTTTTAATACAGTTCATCCTTGCCAGTTGAAGAAGTTAGCCAAATTCGTTACCATAATTATGTCACATTTTTCTAAAGAGCCAAGGGTAGTTAGTAACCCTGTAAATGACATCCCGCAAGTGAGTAATGTTATTAGGCACACTCGTAGCGGTAGGAGGGTGAATTGCCCAGTTCGCCTTGATCTGTAAATATGTTCATTTGTTCATAATTATATTATCACATGTTTATCATTGTTCAGTTCATGTTTTTAAATTATTTTTTTTCATTGTTTATATTACCATGATTATGTTTATCATTGTTTATATTATCACATGTTTATCATTGTTATACTATTGTTATATTTATACTATGTAAATATGTTTGTACTCTCATACCCCGAGAGGGGGTCGATAGAGTCAATAAAAATCTTACAAATCTTACATGTAAACTCCAAATCTGTTATAATTGTTACATTGAATCATAATTTTGATTATTGCTTTGTTATTAGTTTAATTCATACACTTCAGAGATAAATTCTACTTAAAAAACAAAACAAAAAAACAATAAAATACATAAGAATAAAAGCAATGAAATACAAAAGAAATAAGGAAATATCCTTATTTCTCGAGCTTTTCTAAAAACATGAAGATTTGAAACTTCATATTTATCATTGAGATACTAAAAAGAAATTTTTTACAGAAAACCTGAAGAAATCCTGTAATTTCTATTGATTTTAGATGAAAATCCAAATTTTGCCCAAATTCGTCAAAAATTTGCATATTCAAAATTTTAATTAATTATTAAAAAAAAAAATAATGCTCAATTTTTTTTTTTTTAAAATTCTTATTCTACTCGACTTGTTTTACGTATGTGCCAATTTTCAAGTCAATCGGTACATTCGTTGCCGAGATTTGAGGGGGGGGGGCCAAAAAGGCCCCCCCCTAATGGACTCGAGTGATCAAAATAACCCAATGGGATTAGGGTTAAGGGCCTTGCAAAGTTTTAAAAAATGGGTGCAGGGCCATTTTGGATAAAAATAAAAAAATTGGAAAACCCCCCCATAATAATAAAGATTTAGTGTCAAAAACTGCACTTTACTCGTCTCCTGCCACAATAGTGCTGGGACCCGGAAGGAATGTCTGGATAGGTAGTCATCGAAAAAGTCATTACAGTATATGATTTGAGTTTTCTGTCCATGTCGGAGATGGATTCCCCCCCCCCCCCCCCCCAAAAAAAAAAGTTTGGATAGGGGGGTGGGTGGGTGGGGTGAGCTCTATCCAAATTTTATTTGGATGTTTGGAATTTTTTAAGCTTTGCCCCTTAATCCAACCTTTATTTCTTTTATTGACAGTGTTGTAACAGAGAGGGAGTCACTAGCCAAGCACGTTCTTCATCATCACTACCTGGCTCTCGTCAAACGACAGAGGGCGTGGGCACCGCTAGACCTTCCCATGATTCATCAGGTCAACTTCCAGCAGGTATTGGTAATGGAAATAAAATGTTGTAATTATATTTGTATGCCACCACCAATGAAGTGGCTGTTATGGGGTTGTCCGTCAATCCGTCTGTCCGTCCGTTATTATGCATGTCCGTCCACTTATTGGTCTTGGCAGATCTTCAGAACTGGTTAACAGATAAATTAGTTTGTTGTCATTTTAATTGAAAATTATCGGACTGATTTGGAGTATGTATTCAAATGTATGTTTGATTGCAATTAAATTTGAATTAATAAAATAATGATAATTTATAATCTAATTGGAGACCAGTTAACATTAACATTGTTAACTGCTCTGAGTTATCTTGGTTGTCATCCTTAACAAGATGCCTTCTAATGCCTTTCTTTCAGCACTCCCATGATGCATTTCAACGGACGGATGAGGACAAGGGGAGGTGTCGATACTGGAAGGTGGTCGCATCGCTGCCGACTAAGTCACGTGACAACCAGACTGTCTGTGATTGGCTGAAAGCCAAGCTGAGGCGGGGCAAGATCTCAGACGATGTCAGGATAAGAAGGCTCAGAGATAATGAAAATGTAAGTGTTCATGTGTTTTTGTTGTTGTATTGTTTACACTTTTGTTTCTTTGTTGTATATTGCTTGCAGGAGTGACTGAAAGGTAAATTATATATGTAATTTTTTGGTTTGATTTAATCTCTGATGGCAGGTTGAAGATACTAAGAGATAATGAAAATGTAAGTGATAATATGTCGTTTTCTTGTTGAATATTGCTTGTAGCTTGTGTAAATATTATTACTTGGTTCATAAAATTGATGAATAAAAGCAAAATATACCTGGTAAGTCTTGGGTGACTTAAACTGAGTTAGTATAATATGTTGGCTTGAGAAGTCTTTTATGTCAGGTTGGAGATACTAAGAGATGATGAAAATATATATTAGTGTTCATATGTCATTTTCTTGGGGTATATTGCTTGTAGCTTGTGTAGATATTATTCCTTGGTTCATAAACTTGATAAATAAAAGCAAATTATACCTGGTAAATCTTGGGTGACTGAAACTGAGTTGTAAAATGTAATGTGTTGGTTTATTTTGATCTCCAATGTCAGGTTGAAAAGACTCAAAGATAATAAAAATGTACATAATACTAAATATATTACTCATTGCGGATATAGTATCGGAAATAATATCGCTAGTGATATTCGTTAGTCTCGCATACATTGACCATACATTGCGAGACAAACGAATATCACTAGCGATATTATTTCCGAAAAATGTACATGTTGCATTTTATTTGTAGACCTACTGTATGTTGCTTGCATCTTGCATCTTTCTAAAATTGTATCCTTTTACTTGAATTTTTATCCGCCAAAAAAATTATGAGTATTGCTGGTAAAAGATTTTTGATGAATGTCGTACAATTTGGATCTTGTTTTTCCTTCTGAGGTTGAAACATTGAGTCTCTACACCCAGCGATCTGATCATAAACCCATTGGCGTCTGCACTAAGGCTGTGTGTGGAGCAATACGAGGCAGAAATGCAAGCTATAAATACAAATATTCAGCCCAAATGCAATCATACAATTTTTATCTCACCATGGATTTGCCAGGGAATTTAATTGTGATAGGATTTTGACTATTGCTTATTGTATTTGTTATATAATTTATTCAATTATGATTATATTTTCTCCCCCTGTTTCAGGTTGAAACGTTGAGTCTCTACACCCAGCGATCTAGTTCTAAACCCATTGGTGTCTGCACTAAGGCCGTGTGTGGAGCCATCGGGGGCAGAAATGCCGGATACCAACTCCTTGGATCAAGTGGAATCATTCTCACACTGAATGTGCCTTCTGCAAGAGACCTGGATGTAAGAATTGCTGTGGAGTCGTAATACAGTGTAGCCAAGAATTATTTGGACACCTTGAACAAAATCACTTTAATTTAAATGATGCTAGAACAAATTTTGAAGAAAATGTTTGGTAAAAAGCTGCCTAAAATTCATTGTATGTGTTTATTAGATGCTGCTTTGTTGAAATCAAGATAAAATATAAGACCATTTTTGAAAAATTATCAAAATAGTTAGTTTCCTATTTTTCAGGGTGTCCAAATAATTGTTGGCTACACTGTATATAATCTAAACGAGCCATGGTCTGGCCACAGACTGCTGCTTGTGTAGCTACCATCTCATTGGTATCTTTGAAGTAATTTGCTTTTGAAAGTGAAAACAAAGTTAAAGTTCTTCCTGTGCCAATTTGGCACAAGTCATAAGGCAGTGCCTATTTTTATTCATTAGCCCTAGGCTACACGTCTACTATATATAGTGAAATTTACAGAAGGGGGCTAGTCCTCTGGTAACTATGTGTGTTTAACTTCCCCTTCTCCATTCTATAAATGCCGAGCGTCTTGCTAGAAGGTAAGGGTTCGTACACAGGTCCTCCCGTGCATGAGGCAGACACTCTAACCGCTAAGCCACCATGCTCGTTTTTTTTTAATATGAAAGAGATACAATTACGGCACATTGTATATTACCTGTCATTTTTGTTAAGTTCATTTGTGTGCATTGTCACTGGTCACTACACTTGTACACACACAACAGTCCATTGTGTTGTTCATTTGAATGCTTTTTTTTATTGTAGTACTTTATTTAATAATTGTAAAAAAGTAAGAACAATTTATGTTGATACTTATATAAGATTTCTTTTGAAAAAACAACAACAAATGATCACTAATATGCTACTCTTGTGCTGTATTATACAGGCATGTATCCATGATGCAGCTCAGAGACTGAACGCGATCCTTTCTCACACCCCTTCAAAGCCGTCCTTGCCACTCCTTGTGTGCGTCATCAGCAATGAAGATTTGGTCACCGCAGAATCAGCTATCGTTGAGAGGCTTCGTCTTGCGCATTGTGTAGAGAGAGGTGCCATTTCCTCCTGGAAGATCATCGCCATGCCAACGGATGTTGTGAACGAGAGGGCATCAGAAGAGGTGCATGTCTTTTTTTGTTTCCGTGTTTTGTAAAAAAAATATGAAGTTGATTGAATATTTTGTTGTATAACATACATATTGTTAAATTATTTTTTGCATATACTATGATGGCCCTATCTTCTTAGGTGTCATTTTAAGAAAACCATTTTTTCATAAGTGCAAAGTTTGAATCTCTGGCATTGATATTCATTTTGTGAAACTATTTGTAGTTTGATAAATTTATTTTTATTGAACTTGGATATTCTTGGCAGTGTCTTCAAAGCAATAACAATTGAAACTTGAGGTGTCTGGAGGTTGCCCTCTTGTGTTAACGGCTGCTTTAAACAAAAAAGAAAACAGCCCTGTAACTTAACAGTATATATGTTTTAATTCCATTCAAGCATCATTGAACTACTTGTATAACTGTTAATTCTGATTGATAATTTGCAAGTTTTGATTACTAACATTCTGTTTGACCAGAACTGTACAATCCCTTTAAAAATAATTTCTTTGTGTTTGTAGTTGGAGGAAGGCTTTGCATGGCTGTCTGTTCACCATCCCAAACCACCAAACACCGCCTCGGACCCAATCAAGGAATATCTGGACACCGGCCTTGCAAGATTCTTCAGCACCAACGTCCACCAGCTGGCCAAACACAAAAAGGACACTGGTCAATTTCCCATGGTCAGTTAAAAAAAAAAAAATAGTTTTGTTCAAACTCTTCTGTATCTAATAGTTGTGTTTGTTCATGTAAATATAATGTTTAATGGAATTCATTTTTATCTAATAGTTGTATTGTTTAATTAAGAAGTTGAAGCAAGATTTGTCAGCACGAATGTCCACCAGCTGGCCAAACACAAAAAGGACACTGGTCAACTTCCTATGGTCAGTTTAAAAAAAGAAAATAGTTTTGTTCAAGTTTTTATCAAGGCTCCAAAAAAATGTTCTCGAGTTAAACAGTTGTATAATTTTGTTTAATCAATATTCTTTAGATAAGAAGGAAATTGGCAATTTAGTATACATTATTTTCTTTTTTGAATCTTGATAATGTTTTGGAAAAATCTATAGAATGGTTATTGTAAAGAGCAAACAGAACTTGTATCAAATGATTGTATTTATTTTGAATACATTGTCTGACATTTCTACAATGAATGAAAAGATGTACATTTGATTAAGTTTATATAATTGTTATATCTTAATGTTTGTCTTATATTTTGAATGTTATTTTCTTCACTTGCTATAGCAACCTCAAGTGATCATTGACCTGTACAATTCAGTGGTCAGCCATCTTGGATCCGTCGTGAGCTCTCCTGCACTGGCAAACATCTCTTGGCCGCCATCGGAATTTGCCACAAACCAACATCCAGGTACCTTTAAGACTAAGCTTGAAACATGTATTGTTAAAGTGTACTAGTTACCATAACTGACTATCTCCATTGTGTGTTTGTTTTTCTTTGTTGTTTTTATGTCTTGCTAGGTTTTGTCTTCTTTATTTATTTATTTACTCTTTAAATACTATTCTGTTTTAGTTTGTCTGTATTATATAATTGTTTTGTAGGGAATCACTGCTTGCCCAAGTCATTGGCTTTACTTTGTGGTTCCCACGACACATTTTATTGTCAATGTTGTGCCTTTTAAAAAAAATATCAATAAACTAAATTGAATTGAATTAAACTTATTGTGTATTTCAGATTCAGTTTAGTTTATTTGGTAAAATAAATTGTATAAACAAACCATATAATCCCTGATAGGTTAGATGATTTATGTATTACACAATAGGTTTGCATTTATTACCGGAGGAGGTGGATTAGGCTAGTAATGTTGATTTTTGCAAATATTGTTATTTTAAATATGTAATTTGTTCTACATGTACATGTATTTGGCAATATTGATACTTTCAAATAACATCTAATAATTTCCCTTTCTAAAGCGCTTAGAGGCTTGTTTGCATTTAGCGCTATATAAATTTGTCATATTATTATTATTATTATTATCTGATGTATGTATTGTGTTTTCCCAGATCTCCCAGCAGTTGAGTGGAATATGTCAGATACGCTACAGAACTTGTGGGATACCATTCAGAGCCTGGAGCTGCCACAATTCCCTGCTTTACTGGCAGAAGGTGAGTACTATCTCAGTACCATCTTGTTCAAAATGTATAATTTAAGAAAAACAAAAAACAATTACATTATTTGTTTTATATACAGTATATATGTGTGTGTACAGTCAAACATGTATATCAACCACATAAGGGAATCAAGAAAGGTGGCCATTATAGACAGGTGACTTCTATAGACAGGTTACATAACATGGCTTTCCTCTGTAGTGGGTCTCTCTAGGTGGCCACTATAGACAGGTGGCCACTAAGACAGGTTCGACTATATTTGGCTTTTTATGATAGCAGCAACTTTAGTTTGTATATTTATTTGACATACCTGACAACATTTTTTATTTATTACCATAATTATAACAATGTTATTCATATCCTATGAAAATGTTCCTGACAACCTGGTAAATGATTGCCCACTGTTTGCCCAACATGTGGATGCCATATTTGTAATTATATATATTAGGAACTGTTTGATTGAAACACTAGTCTTTGGTTATCCGGGAAGAAATGTGCATATATTTGAATGAATAAATCAATAACTTCTCTTAGTGAACACTGTAATTAGTGTAAATGCTACATTCATCTTTTCAGTGACAATGCATAGTATTGAATTATTAGTTTATGTGACATTTTACTTTTATGATTGTAGCAACATTTATTTGTTTTTTTGTTTTGTTGTCTCTTATAGACTGGTCATCAGTTTGTGAGAACTGTATTGAGTATGCTGCATCACTCCCCGGCAGAGACTGTGATAAAGCACCACTCTTGTCTAGGTATGTATTCATACATTTGTTATAAAAACCAGCTGCATGAAATACCAATAGATTGTGATAAAGCACCACTCTTGTCTAGGGACGTATTCATACATTTGTTATAAAAACCAGCTGCATGAATTACCATTGATTGCTGAGGAGATTATGATGATTCTCATCATCATCATCATCATCTTCATCTTCATCTTCATCTTCATCTTCATCTTTATCATCATCATCATCATCACCATCGTCATCGTCATCATCATCTTAATATTCTTCATCATCGTCATAATCATCCTCATCATCATCATCATCATCATCGTCAATGAAATCGGTATAATAATTGTTATTGTTATTATTATCCCCTACAGGATGACCTTTGACATGGCTAGCGATACTTAACACCGCTCATATTTTTGCAGACTGGGCTATTTTGAACCTTTAAAAAACTGGGGGTGGGGGGGGGGGGGCTAAAAGGGCCCCCCCCCTAAGATCTCGGCAACCGAAACTCCAAATTTGGCATCGCGATAGATGTCCTCAAGGTCTACAATATTGCGTAGTTAAAACAAAAAAAAATTGATTAGAATATGCTAATTAGAGCTAATTAATTATGCGAAAATTGTATTTTTTTTTGTTTTCTCGGCAATCAAAACTCCGATCGACTCCAAATTTGGCATGGTGATAGATGTCCATGAGCTCTACAATATTGCATAGTTAATTTGTTTGTTTTAAGTATAATATGCTAATTAGAGCTAATTAATTATGCGAAAATTGTATTTTTTTCGTATTTTTTGCATTTTTCTTTATATTTGGTGATTCTTATTAAACAAAATTGTGTTCCTAGTGCAGTATACATGCTAAGATTATATAAATTGACCCAATCTCTGATAAAACAACATGTTTTTTCTTTGTTTTTATCATTTTCTTTGTTTTCTTTGTTTTATTCTCTATATATTGTATTGTTTTATGCAAATACAATAAGTATTTTCACCATGCCAAAGTGGAATACTAACATTGCATTGAAAAGATGGGTGTAAAACTGCAACATAAAAGGTGCATGTAAAAACTGTGTGGAAGAATTAGAAAAAATTCGAATTTTCTGTGACATGCGATCGCAAAATGTTACGTAACACATGGATCGTTGACCCGGTGTGCGCAAATTTGGTATCAAAAGTTGCGCAAGACTCTAAGGAAAAAAGTCATGAAGTGGCACCGTAAAATATTTAAGCATTGCGAAGTAGAGGTGGGGGGCTAAATCAGCCCCCCCCCCCCAGTCTTTTTAGGGTTAAAGTTTGCAATTACTAAAAATAACCACTATACTACAGCACTAAAGATTACCATTACATTGACTTCGATTTATGATTTTCAGCTACTGTAGCTGTTAGTTATTTCATACTTTTTGTAAGAATGTTACATAAAGATGAAATATGAAATGTGAAATATGATTGTGAACTTTGTTTTACCGCACCAGGGTCCGGTGGCTGTTAGGGAAGAGCCGGCGTTCCTTCGAAGCGACCTGCTTCATGACCTTTGACACGGAGGGGTGCGAGCCCAGCTCCCAGCATGCACCTTGGGCGGACATCTTGGAGGAGTGCGTGTCCTACATGATGTCTTCCCTCGGACAGTCAACCGAAGGTGGGTTCTACTCGTCAGATTATTTGTCTTTTTTTTATTGAATGTTTTCTTCTGATGATTTTGCGCAAGAGCTGCAGTCCTTAACATAGTTCGCTGCCCGAACGGCCTGCTCTGTGCTAGCTATTAGCACTACAGCTCAGCTCATCAGCCATTAGCTGCCGTATTGCTCACTCAGCCAATAGCTGCCCTATGTCATATTGGAACACGCAGACAGTTCGGTCGATTCCGTATTCTTTCCCTCTGGAAAAATAAGGATAATGTTAATTAGCTGGCAACTAGCCAAATGTGATTGGCTGCGGTCATTATGACGTAGCGCGCTGTTCATAGCAATCGTATACAAAATGATGCATGCTCATGAATAATGATTGACGTGCGCTGCGAACCAGTGATTTTTTCCATGCCCAATTCCCACGGAAACGTCGGGACGTGATTTTAGAGGAAAGGGGAACTACGGACGTAACGATATGCAGCGTCGTGTATAGCGTGGTGTACGTGCATGTAGCTAGGTGATGTGTGTTCACAAATCACGTCCTGAATCGGGACTATCCTTAACACCATGACACCTCTCTACTCATTTAAAGGGATCTAGTAACTTTGTTGACATGTGCAAAAAGGGATGAATGGTTGATGCAATGTATATTGTTGTTATCTCATATGTCCACAGGGTATTGTGTGAAAATTTCAAGTCAAATGGACATTGCATGGCCAAGTAATGAGCGAAAATGCAAAGTGATATTCACTAACTCACTGCACTCACTTTGTACACGGTTTCGAAACTCCAACGGAGTTTTTCTTATCTGAATACTTCGATCGTACATATCTTTGTAACGAAAGGGAAATTTGAAAAACCGAAACCATGATTTTATTGTTAATACGAATACAACAAGGTATGAGGGAACCGCTAGATTAAAAATTTTATTTTGAGGATTTGGACAATGTTACTAAGTCCCTTTAAGGTCTCTTCTTTTAAGGTCACCGTCTTAATAGCATCAACTAGCCTGATGCATTTCTTTCCTCTGGATATATTCGCTCTTTTCTTTCATCTAGTGCAATTCTGAACCTACTGTGTTGTCTCTAATGCTGTGTGCCATCCATTTTCTCTTTCTACTATGTATGATTCCAATCAGTTTTTGCTCCTCTTCAACTTTCTCTAGCATTGTTTCATTGCCGATTATCTATTAACAATTTGATCGTCAAAATGTACACTGACCAATCACTATTGGCTACAATAATTGTAGAGCCCCAAATCGATTGTGTTAGATGATATGTTATGAGTCCCAAGTCATCTGTATAATAATATTGATATTTCTTCAAGAAGTTTTTAAAATGAAAAAGAAAAGAAATGAGCAAAGAAAAGTGGGCTTAGTCGGGAACCAAACCCAAGTCAGACCTCCAGATTGCTAGACCAGTGCTCTAACCATTGAGCCACAAAGCCCTATTGATAGTGGGTACTTATTTTGTTTCTCTCATGTTAACATGTTTCTCTCATGTCAACATTAACAGGAGAGCACCTATACATTGCTGATTGCCCAGTACACTACTTCCAGGCGGAATTGGATGACTTTGAGTTGCCAGCCACTTGGCTTCAGGAATTGAACCAAACAATGGATGAAACGGTGACGGAACAACTCAGGTATGTGGTTATCCAGCAAATCTTAGATTGAAAAATGAAATAACGTGTTCCTGACATTAATGTTCCTGTGAGTACATATGTGACCTTACACCACAAAACGACCAATAAGTCCGGAAAAATTATTGTGCTGATTTTCACATGACAATAAAGTAGAAGTCATTACCTTTAAAATGGTATATAATTTGTCAAATTTGGACTTATAAAACCTTCTCAAAATGAGTGCCAAACATCTGGAACATGGCTGAAACAGTTTTAAAGTTAAACGGGCTGCTTTAACCCTAACCAGGCCGGGGGGGGGGGTGGAATCCACCCCCCCCTCGACTTTTCGCGCGATAATTCCGCAACGCGCGCAGGTATTGCCGCGCGACTTCATGAGTTTTTTCATTGAAGTCTTGCGCAACTTTTGAGACCAAATTTGCGACGACCGGGTATACAGGTCTAAAGTCACGTGACCTTTTGTAAGTGAGCGT
Source organism: Echinarachnius parma (assembly GCA_037951105.1). Lineage (NCBI taxonomy): Eukaryota > Metazoa > Echinodermata > Echinoidea > Clypeasteroida > Echinarachniidae > Echinarachnius > Echinarachnius parma. Next base: position 28,018 of record JBAMJV010004757.1, on the reverse strand, counting down.
CGACCCGAAAATCGCCAAATTTTGTGATTTGTGTACAAATCCTATGGAAATTGATTTTTTCCTATAATATACAAAACCTTCATTATTTTTCATTCTAATCACTGCAGTCATTTAATTTTGGGCTAAAAGTTGTTGAATAATGGTTAATAATTTATTCCATCAAAAAAAATAATAAAAAACAAAAGTAAAAAAACAAAGAAATACATAAGAAATTCAAAAAACAAAGAAATACATAAGGAATTTTTTGGCTGTCGCAATTTTTAATGTTGAAAACCTGATAATTAGGTCATAAAGAATATTCATGCACAAAATTAGCATATTCTGAGCCATATTTAGTGATTTATTGACAAAAAGGGGATTTTTGCATAAATTTGCATAATTAATTCGAAATTTATTTTTTTCAAAAAACTAACAATGCATTCTTGTAGATTATGTCGCAATCTATCTGTGTGCCAAATTTTGTGGCGGCCGCGCGTTCGGCGACCGAGATCTCAGCATATAGCATAGCCAAAATAACCCGGCCTGGTTAGGGTTAAAGGGCAATGAAACCCAAGCAAAATGTTGCTTTCATAACTTCTTGAAGAGATTAAGAAGAAGAATCTCTGAAAGTTAGAGCATAATCAGGTAAGAAACAAGAAAACTACGGCTCTTTGAAGATGTCCATTTATTCCTATGGGGAACTCAAATTGGCAGCGCACTCTGATAAGTGTGTGAACACTCCCCATATGTTTTGTACACAAATGTTCCCATTTTTACAGTTTTCTTCATAGTCACATTTTTCCATTACCCCAACTCATGATATGTTATGTATAAAAGCATTCTACAAAACATATGTTGAACTCGAACGAAGGGTAAACAGAAATTTTGAGAAAATTTAACAAAACTGAAATTTTGTGTACAAAATGTATGGGGAGTTGTACACAACTTTACCAGAGTGCGTTGCCAATTTGAGTCACTCAAAGAAATACATGGCTCTTTTCAAATAGCCATAGTTTTCTTATTTCTTGACCGATTGTGCTCAGATTTTCAGAGACTTTTCATTATATTTAGTGTCTTATAGTGCATACAACAATTTGTCTGGATTTCATTGTCCTTTAAAGATCAGCATCCATTCAAGCGCTGTAATATGATAATTTAGATTTGAAGAAAAAACATATTTGAACATGATTTCTGACGCTCAAAATTTCACAGAAGGTAGATTAAGATACCCTCATTCAGGAAATATCAAAATCCTGAATCTCATATTTTAAACAAAATTTGACTATTTCAGCTAATAACAGACAAACTAACATGGCGACATCACGGTTGTTTTGTGGTGTGAGGTCACATATTGAAAGAAAATTCTACATAGTCCTCTTCCTCAAAACGTCTACAGAGTTCTAACTAATTTTGAAACTAAAGAGCAAAGGTATGTAATGATTCTCCTGTTTTTGTTTGCAGTGACTCCATAGACATGAAAAGGACTATAAAATCATTCTGAATTGTTATAGTCCTGAAAAAGCTTGATTTTATTTTATTGTAAAGCCTGGCGCAGAGAGCTGATCCGACCCGATCCGACTGGTTTTCAGTCAAATCGGCTCTGTGTGCATTGCCTCACGACTCAGATTTTGCCATTCGGGAGCTTTCCATAGCCAATTCAATATGTTGTATCGGCTCCGACTGATCGGGTCCGACGCTAGTCTGAATGAAAACCAGTCAGATCGAATCGAGTCGGATCAAGTCCGCTCTGTGTGCGCTGGGCTTTAGTATTTTAGAACCCTACGCTTTGTAACAATTTTGTTTTTTAATATTTCCATTTAATTTGGGTTTTTGTTTACATTTGGCCAATTCTTGTTTTTGTTAAGTGTTACATAAACTGACTGACTGATCTCAGTCGGGAAAGCACTGGTCTAGTAATCTGGAGGTCTCGGGTTCCAGTCCCGGAGAAATCCCATTTTCTTTGCTCTTTTTCATTTATATTATATATTTTTGGTCAGTAATTTCTCTATATGTTTGATTCAATCATACAAAAAAGCTGCATCACTTTGGTGATCCTTCATATATATCCCCACGTTGATTTCTTATCCTTCAGGGTTAATGTGAGGTTAAACTAGCTTCTGACCACACGAGCATTGAAAACTAAGGGGTTTCAGGGACTAGCACCGCAGTAAGGTTTTCTATAGCTCAGGCGGTAGAGCGCCGATCTAGGTTCGAGTCCCAGAGAAATCCCATTATCTTTGTTCTTTTTCATTTATAAACTGATATTAACGAAACACTTTAATAAATCATTATTTACTATCATAACTATTTCAGCCTGCAACAGTCCTTCATTGAGGCTGCGACCAGGCGGCGTTCGGTCATCGAAGAGGAGGAGGAGCTCGAGAGGGAGAGGAGGCGGAGCCAGAAGGAGGCGGAGCTTGCGCCTGACAACCGTAGCTTTCTCATGCCAGAGGGCGGAGTCTCGCTGGTGGGCGGGGCTAAGAAGAAGACCACCCACTTGCGGAAGATGTTGGATAAGGAAAAGGAGGAATCTCTCAGGTAATGGGCTGTGCAGTGAAATTGTATATAGTGGAACCTCTTTTTAACCAGCTCTTTTAATATAATGAGGTACCTGATATGGGTCCCGTTGCAGAAAGAGATGCAATCGATTGCAAAGTTGCAATTAATTGCAAGTCAGAAAATTTGCGCATTTCAACCAATCAGATGTGCGCATTTGGTCACATGATCGGACTTACAATTAATTGCAACTTTACAATCGATTGCATCTCTTTCTGCAACGGGACCATGCATGGTGAAGTAATTTCACAGGTCCTGGGTCTATGTATTTAATTGTTTTGAAGCCCTGAAACAATCAGATATCGGATAATAAGATCAATTCAATGGGCCCCATGGTGCTTGTTATAATGAGGTTTCATTGTATTACCCTCATGTGCAGTTTTGTTCACTGTAGTGACAATAAACTAATATCATAGGCATACCCAGGGGGGGGGGGGTGGGGGGGGGGGAGGGGGTGTTTGGGGTTCACCCCCCTTTGACTGTTTTTGGGGTTTCAAACATCCACCACTAGTTTTTGTCTGTCTTGGGCACACTTTGTACCGGTCTTGGGTCCACCCCCCACACGATTTTCAATCGGTGGTCTTTGCCCTCAAACTTCTCTTGCGACAGAATAACACCCCCCTTGATAATCCCCCCCCCCCCCCCACCCCCCAAAAAAAAAAATATATATGAAAAGGAGGAAGCTGAAGTTCCTGTCTATTCACAAAATTTATAATAATGATATTAATGATAAATGGTAATTGTAAAGCGCATATCACATCAACACAGGATCTCAATGGGCCGTATGCATAAAAACAAGCAATTGCTTGTGCTAGCCTTTTGCTTGAATCGGTATGCATAAAAACAAGCAATTGCTTGCAAGCAAAAGCATTTGCTTACAAGCACAAGCAATTGCTTACTGCTCGTAAGCAAATGCTTACCAAACAAGCAATTGCTTAAAACCGTATGCATAAAACGAACCTTTTACTTGTCTTGATAAGCAATTGCTTGCGTTTTTTCAAGCACATCCAGACCAGCTTGAGCTCTTGCTTACTCAGGGCATTCGCGTTTAAGGATCAATTTTTCGTACCGTTTCAGGATGATTTCAAGCTCCATATTCCAGAGGTTATGTTGTGAATAAATTCCTGTTATTTTAGACTTTTTACGGCAATTTTTGTCCATCGATCTGCACAGAAACCCCCCTGATGCTCCGCGCTGTTTCCCCCCTATTTGCGTAATAAAAAATACTGCTGCCAGGTCGGGCACGAAGCGTTGTTGCCCTGCAGTGCGATGTTCGCACAACCGTAACGATCCTTTCTCCAACACGTAAGCAATTGCTTGGCAGTGCAAGCAAAAGGTTTGAGCACAAGCAAAGGCTTGTGCATACGAATTTAAGCAATTGCTTGAACTTGATCTTTTGCTTGACAAGCTCTTGCTTGTGCTTAAAGCATTTGCTTATAAGCAATTGCTTGTTTTTATGCATACGGCCCAATGTGCCTACATTTGAAGATTATACTATTCAGTAAACTTGCTGTGGGACTTGTTTTGCGCATTGTCTTGAGACAATCAGACTAAAAAAAGAGCTCGCGGTCAAAGATCCATCCATTTTATTTTGTTCTAACAATCATTGAAATATTGCAATTAAAAAAATGATTGAAGAATGCTGTGAAGAATTCCCAATGTATAGATTCAAAACATTTTTTACTTAATTTATCTCTTCTTGTTTTTGCTTACATATTGTATGTCATGCAGGTTTGATGCCCTCCTGACTAGTCTACTCGAAGACCCATTCGTTGAAGAGTTGGAACCTCTGATGCAGATGGAACAGATGGAGTCTGAATTCAGACTAAAGCTTCCTCCACTACCCAAGGTAATGTACCTTCCTATCTGAACTGACCCGATAACAGTATTGAGAAAGTTACCGAAAACATCTCTAATTGGCCAAACTAATTGATGAATATTGTTGAATAAGTATAAAAAAGGGCTTGTATGGTAAAATCTGAACCTTAGCATCGTTAAATGCTGATATTTTGGAGGAAATCCAATGCACGTCCGTGAAATTTGGCCTAAGTTCACCACCTGTTCGCATCTGTCCACGCGCCACTAGCGCTGAGCTGGAGATATCGACAAGCCCGCATACCATGAACTAGCATAATCTTTTGCATGTAGCACATATAGGGTTCCGCATGTGGTTACATTGAACTTTGTCAATGATCGTTTTATTTTGGAACCTTAATGCTCAATTAGTCAATTTCAAAGCAGTTTTGGTCAAAATTTTTACATTAACATCTAAGTTATGATATGTTCTTTCACATGGTAGGTGATGAAAGCATATTTTCCATTTTTTGTGTGCGGGGCGTGTCCCAGTCTTGTTATTTGGCTTTAATACAGTGGGCAGGCAGAGACAAGTTTTAATACACACATAATGGCCCGGATTCACAAAGGAGGTTTGTACAAACCATGGTTTAAACCATGGTCTACATCTATGGAGTGCTGTTCGTATACAAGTAAAATCATTTTAAATTTCTAATGATATGACTGTAAGTGCTCGCTAACCAGCAAATTTCACTGTCTGAGAAGACAAACATTTATTTGGTGCATTTAGTACATGCGTACCATCAACATTGTTAACAAATAAGGAGTGTACATTCTTCCTCCATCAGTTTACAAATGGCACTCCATAGATGTAGACCATGGTTTAAACCATGGTTTGTACAAACCTCCTTTGTGAATCTGGGCCATTGTTTTTTTTGATGGATTGTTATTATTTTTAATATGAATTAATCAAATTGAAGGAAAATTGGTTCAGGAAGAACTAAACATTTCTGACATATAACCAATTCAACATTTTAATTTTGATTAGTGATTGAACTGCCCTCACATATTTTTAAGTTTCCTATTCTTACTTTATATTTGTTTTCTTCCAACGTTTAAATTGTTCTGGTGCTAGTTAGTTTAACTTTTTAAATTATAATGCTAAATGATACCACTTGATGTGTACGCAGACAACTACAAATTATTTCAAACTGTTTAAGAAAGATTGATTTGACTCTGTTCATTTACATTTAATACAATTTGCTATCATTTTATTCTGTTTCAACTAAATCCCTAAATTTTATTTTCCGTTGTTACCAGGCATCTCAACTGAGTGAATCACAGTTAGTCTCCTCACCAGACACTCCTGCAATCGTCCTGGAAGATGTGGACTGTGGCAACTCACTCCCCGATCAGATCAAAAGCCTGAAGGAGAGACTAGCAGCTGAGAAGCAGGCGGCACTGATGGCTGAAATGAGACTAGCTGCATTGCTAGATTTATGATGAATAGCAACTATTACTGTAGCCCTACAGAAATCACGAGTTGAAGATAAATTTAATTGATATTACTGAATTCTTCCAGTGCTGTTGACATTAGAAATCAAATGACAACCTAGTGAATAGTATAAAGCATTTGTTTCCTTGGAAGGAAACTTTTTTCTTCTGACATTTGACAGTATTCATGATCTATTTTTGCCTGAATTTGATCAGTTCGATTCATATAACAAATGTTCTACCACATTGTTTACATGAAAGACAAATGCAATAATGAGTAGACGAATGGAAGTTTGTATTTGTTTGGCAATAAAATTTTCACACAAAACTTTGTCGATGTATGAGATTACTATACATTATGTTTTACCCACCCTGCATCAGTCAAGACAAGTGGGATACACAAGAGTCTGTACTTCTAAACAGTTATCAAATGCGCTATTATGAATGCACTGATATAAATATCATTACCATTTCTTCTGTCCCAGTCAGTGAGATTCAATTTTCAATTGCCACCAAATGGCATAATTATCATAGGAAAAATCCTAAGGAAAATGATAATTATAACAAAACTCCATCTTACAGGCATAATGCAGGTGTCATTTGTATGACGCACCTCTTGACCCCCGGGTAAGGTGCGTCATTGTACCGATGTGCGTCACCCTTTTATGAACCATGACGCACCCTCCGTCAGAAAAAGCGACTCGCCATTCAGGAAACATTGACGCATATTTGAGTCAAAACTGTGACGCACCATTTCATGAAAATGACTGTCCTATTGGTCCTATTGACGAACCTTGTGACGCACCCATGGTAAAGTGACTGACTATCACGCACACATGGGTCAGTGCTGTGACTGACCTTTTGCTTCCATGACGGTACTGTGCGTCATCAATATGGGAGTACATGACGCTGCCATGACGCACCTTTCCCGGGGGTCAAGAGGTGCGTCATACAAATGACACCTGCATAACTATTTAATTTTGCATAATTCATAAGATAATGCAAGAAATTCACTTTTTTTCCTGGTGGCTTAGTTTGGCAAGCGGAATAGAGAGTTATCAAATTTGATTTGCTCGAAGTCAAAATTAAGTCCCCCCAAAAAGAACAAACATAAACATTTCTGTTAATTTTGGTTTCCCATTCAGGCAAATAGAATTTGAACTTTATACAATTATGCTAGACTAAGGCTCATTTATTGGGGGCCTAAAACTAGCAGGCCAGTGCTCTTTTCAAGCCCTGTACATGTATATAAAGTTTTCTATGGGTCCAGGGGGTGTTTCACAAAGATCCTAAGTTGAACTTAACTCTAAGTTGGACTTAAAAGTTATGGAAAGCCGTTAGTTTCTTTGAACATTTTTTGTATAAGATCCTTCAATTGGCATCAAATGTTGATTCAAATCATTAATAATATATATTATCTAGGACATTTCATGTTCTCGATCTAAAATTATTAAAAGTCTAAAATACTTGCATTTTCTGCTAGTGAATATATTTTATTCCAAGGCTACAAATAGCTTACCATAACTGTTAAGTCAACCTCAGGATCTTTGTGAAACACCCCCAGGAGCATGTTCGTCAAAATTATGTACACAATTTTGATAACTTTTATTATGCCAGCCTGAGTATTTATGTCACTAGCCCTGAACGAGTTAAGAGCTTGCATTTCATCTTGGGACATTTGAAGAATTAAAATTGAAAGGCTATTGACCATGATTAAATGGAAATGAATGCACGCTTTCATTTCAAGCGAGCTGTGAATATGTTTATTTGTTGAGATTTACAAAAAATGTGCAGAACGAAGCGGCACATCTTACTGAGTTAGAATACTCAGAGACAAGTTAAAAAAATATGCCTTAGTCTGAAATTAAATTTGTTATCAAGATTTTATCTTGAGCCTTAGAGGTTTAAGAAAGTAATGTTATTTGCTAAATATCAATGTCTGTTTATGAAGTCATCGTGGAAATGTGATTGTGTACAGTTGTTTCAATACTTAACGTTATGGCAAACGTGAAAATTACATTTTTGTGTCATGTTGTATATTGAACAAGTAAGAATAAATGTTTCAAAATAAACAAATGTTAAGTTCAGGATGTTCTTATTTACCTCAAGTCAAGTATGTTTGGTGGTGTTCGGTAATGTAAACAGAATTCATGCAGCGTCTGTTTACACAGGGTGGCCCATATAGTATAGAACAGCATACATTGCATAACATGGGAGCAGAGCGAGTAATTGCAACTGATAGGGAATCCCTTCACTGAGAAAAATGATACCAAGATCATTATCTGTGGTTGTTCCAGAGCAAAGTTCAATAGTGACAAAAATGTTGGGCTTCAAATATTGCCCTATTCCAACTAAAGTGTGCTTGAAAAATTGCCATAGATTGCATCATATATGGGCTCCGTTGCAGAAAGAGATACAATCAGTTGTAAGTTACAATCAATTGTAAGTCAGATCATCGCCCTGATTGCAGAAAGAGATACAATCGATTGTAAGTTACAATCAATTGTAAGTCGGATCATGGCCCCGTTGCAGAAAGAGATACAATCGATTGTAAGTTACAATCAATTGTAAATCAGATCATGTGTTTTAAATGCTCAAATCTGATTGGTTGAAATCCGTAAATTTTCTGACTTGCAACTTACAATTGATTATATCTCTTTCTGCAACGGGGCCATGACTCCCTTACTGCACACAATGATACCAAGATCAGTAATTTGGGTTTGGTAGTTTTCATTTAGAGCAAATTTAGTGACTCAATGTTGGGCTTAAAATATTGTCCTATTCCAACTAAAATGTACTTGAAAAATTGCCATATGGGTTGGATGGCTTCCTACATGTATTAAATTTTGCCCATGTTCTTTGCGTATACTTTACCGCAGTAATTTCTGTTTTTATTATTGATTGACAAAAAACCCCTCAAAATCTTACAAAGAAAACTTGTACACAATTCAACATAATTATGCATCATCAAAAAGTCTATGGACTGTTTTAATGCCTCACACAGTGTCATGAAAAACATCAGTTTGAAAGTATAAAGTCATAATGCCTACACAAACCATGTATGTCACACTCATTTAGAATTACATGTACAATCCAATTCTCTGTATATATGATTCCTATAAAATATAAATATGATTATATATGTGAAGAACAGATATGAGTTTACTGACTTGTTAATACCTCGCACACGAGGAACGTCAGTTTGAAAGTATAAAGTCCTAATGCCTACACAAACCATGTACATTATCCAATTCTCTCTATACAGTATATTATTCCTATAAAATGTAAATATGATTATATATATGAAGAACAGATACGAATCTAGTGACTTGTTTAATAACTCGCACATGACAAACATCAGTTTGAAAGTATAAAGGCATAATGCCTACACAAGACATGTATGTCACAATCATTTAGAATTACATGTACAATCAAATTCTCTATATATATGATTCCTATAAAAATATAAATATGATTATATATGTAAAGAACAGATATCAGTCTGCTGACTTGTTTAATACCTCGCACATGACGAACATAAGTTTGAAAGTATAAAGTCATAATGCCTACACAAGCCATGTTTAACACAATCATTTTGAAATTGCGTATACATATGATCCAATTCTCTCTATACAATACATTATTCATATAGGATATAAATATGATTATATGTGATGAACAGATCGAGTCTACTGACTTGTTAATACCTCGCACATGACGAACATTAGTTTGAAAGTATAAAGTCCTAATGCCAATGCAAGCCATGTATGTCACATTCATTTAAAGTTAGCACATAATTATAAATGAATGTCTCTCTTTACGTTATTCCTTTAAAATATAAATATGATTATATATATTTATAAAATAGGTAGAAGAATCTCTGCATTCTGATTGGTCAATTAGCGTGTAAAAGTTTTTTACTGATGCATGGCTCACTTTGGTTTGAATTTCATTTTTTTGCGCTCATTTTTTAAAAACAAATGCTGCACAGGCATATTTCGTAGATCGAAAAAAAGAAAATAATACAAATAAAATTTAAATCATTTAAAAAAAAATAATTATAATTTTAAAATTGATATAAATTTGTTTATATCATTTAAAAAAAAAAAAAAAAAAAAATTATATAATAAAAAAAAAAAAAAAAAATTATTTTAAAATTGATATTAAAAAATTTATATCATTTAAAAAAAAAAAAAAAAAAAAAAAAATGTGAAAATCAAATTTTCCCCCAGTCATACGTCGGTAAATTTACAGGCATGCGTCGGTAAATTTAGCCATGCGTCGGTAAATTTACAGCCATGCGTCGGTAAATTTACAGACATGCGTGTTTAAACCATTCCAAAGTTAAACTCGTGCATCCAATTCTTACCGATCCACTCATGCCTGTGCATCATTTGTATAATGAAGAACAGATATGGGTCTGCTGACTCAATGGGTGATTTCAAGTATGGTGTTTGGGGTTGGTGTTAGTGCTTATTAAACACTAACACCGGCCTTAGGCACCATATTTGAGATGACTTCGTGTTAGGATGGTATACAGTGACATTGGGGGATTTCAAATATGGCGCCTAAAGCCGGTGTTAGTGTTTAATAAGCATTAACACCAACCCCTAACACCATACTTGAAATCACCCATTTAATCGCACAAGACGAACATCAGTTTGAAAGTATAAAGTCCTAATACCTACACAAACCATGTACATTATGTTACAAGCATTCAGAAATAGCATATACTTTAATCCAATTCTCTCTATAAAGTAGAATATTTCTATAAAATGTAAATGTGATTATATATGTAAAGAACAGATATGAGTTTACTGACTTGTTTAATACCTCGCACATGGGAAACATCAGTTTGAAAGTATAAATCATAATTCCAACACAAGCCATGTATGTCACAATCAAAATTAGCATATGATTAAAATCCAATTCTCAAGCCACATATGTCACAATCATTTAGAATTAGAAATAGCATACAATTATAATCCAATTCTCTCTATACAGTATATTATTCCTATAAAATGTAAATATAATTATTATGAAGAACAAATATAAGTCTACTGACTTGTTTTAACACCTCGCACATGACGAACATCAGTTTGAAAGTATAAATGCATAATGCCTACCTGATCTATTTCTCTCTATACAATATATCATTCCTATAAAATATAAATATGATTATATATGTAAAGAACAGATATGAGTCTACTGACTTATTTAATATCTAGCACATGGGAAACATCAGTTTGAAAGTATAAATCATAATGCCAACACAAGCCATGTATGTCACAATCATTTAGAATTAGCATATGATTAAAATCCAATTCTCTCTATATATTGTTTATATGAAATATAAATATGATTATATATTTGAAGAACAGATACGAATCTACTGACTTGTTTAATACGATCGCACATGACGAACATTAGTTTGAAAGTATAAAGCCATAATGCCTACACAAGCCATGCATGTATGTCACAATCATTTAGAATTACACGTGCAATCCAATTCTCTGATTATATAATTCCTATAAAATATAATTATATTTTATATTATGTCTAGAACAGATATCAGTCTACTGAATTGTTGATACCTCGCATATGATGAACATGATCAGTTTGACAATAAATATTATTATCAAGTCATAATGCCTACACAAGCCACATATGTCACAATCATTTATAATTAGCATATAATTATAATCCAATTCTCTATATATATTATTCCTATAAAATATAAATATGATTATATATGTGATGAACAGATATGAGTCTACTGACTTGTTTAATATGTCGCACATTAGGAACATCAGTTTGAAAGTATACAGTCATAATGCCTACACAAGCCATGTATGTTAAAATCATTCAGAAATAGCATAATTTTTATATAATTATAATCCAATTCTCTCTATATATTATTTCTATGAAATATAAATATGAATATAATAGGAAGAACTGACATGAAGTACTGGAAGGTGATAATTTATGAATGAAATTACATACTAAAGCACAGTGTCACACTTAATGTTATACTATAGGTACTAATGCAAAAGAACACCATTTCTTTAATGCACAGAAGGACCAACATGTGTTCAAGTTGATCAATCGACCACATAATTGGCTCAAATGAAATTCAGACCTAAATGGTGTCGACTAGAAATGAGTGCAATCCACGCATGTGGGTTACATAATGAAACAGTCAGAACTTTAATATTCACATTCAATTCTAAGCAATTCAATTTAATAAGCGCATACAATTACAGGCCTATGACATAAATTGATGACTTTTTTAGCTTTCATTGTTCCTCAAAGCATATTATAGGACAAAGTGCAGCAAGCTTAATACACACAAAACGGGTGAAACAATTTTGTGAGCATGATGAGAGAATACCATATCTAAATTTAGTACTTTTTATTTGGATCCGAATCCCAGCTTACAGAAACAAAGATGATTCGTGTTCAGAGACTAACTTGTCTGGGGGTAAAAGACTTTTCTGATGTTAGTGGCCAGAACTAGAACTTGGTGTCCCTATACAACAAAAATGTTTAAGAACACTCTGCAGTTAGGAGTCTATTTCGTTAGGTCGCCCAGTTCCGCAAGAAATATTTTTGTTTCAATTTGGGTGGCCCGATGCTCATTATTGATGGTACCAGACCAGCGGGCAAGTCCCTGGAATCATCACCACCACCACCTCCATCATTGTCATCATAACCATCATGATCATCACCATCTCTATCATTATCATCATCATCATCACCTTCCACCATCGTCGTCGTCATCATCATCATTACCACCACCAACTAATATATTCATTATCATCATCATCATCATGGGCATCATCGTCATGATCATGATGATCATCATCTTAATAACCACCACCATCCATCATCATTGTCATCTTCGTCATTATCATCATCATCATCATCATCATCCTCATCATCATCATCATCATCAACATCACAAGGATCGGCGGGTAATTAAAAGTGCGGACAGGAGGGTGGACAAAATAACGACCATGCATGGCTGCGTCGTAGCCCAGGCCGATGCTGTCGTTATGGTCGTAGTAGTCTGGGTGACCGTATCACCGTCGCCATCGCTCCTGAAGTAGACGATTCGGCCATTTGCATTCTGGATGGAGCGGTAGTTGTCGGCCATCGGCAGCTGGTTTCCCACATCGTCGTATGCCTCGCTCATCAATGTCCGCAAAGTGGCGAGCTGTGATCGGATATAGGGTAAGTTACAACTAAATTATCAAGCCCATTAACGGTTGAGAAAGAGAAGGTTGCTACTAGTTACATTTCGGAGATGATCATGCTTTAAATTTTGAAGCCCTGTATAGAAATCAGATTTAGCTGTCCTTTACTTTTCATAAATATTCCCGAAATTAAAAATACCATCTCAAATTTCGGCATGTCATAGAGAAGGCCTCGACATACAATTCATATGGTATACAGAACTCGATTTAGCTAACAAATTTGACGTAACGCCCTTCGATTCTCACCCGACGCTGTTTGTTCGAATGAGCGTATTTTCAATGATGTTACATGAATAGAAATGCATGACATTAATTGCTTTAGAAATGCATGACATTTGCTTTAGAAATGCATGACATTTGCTTTAGAAATGCATGACATTTGCTTTAGAAATGCATGACATTTGCTTAAGAAATGCATGACATTTGCATAGGTCATTTATCCAGGCAGGTGAGATTTTGATAGTTGGCAATTCCACCAATGCCATGCATACTTGTATTGGATTTTTGTTTACGCGAATTGTCGTATTTTCAATGTTCCATGAAGAGATATACAATCATGATGTTTGTTCAATTATGTGAACGGCATTTCTTGGGCGGATGAATATTTGATTGTGTGAAACAGCTTCCATCACAAAATCATTACAAATTAATATTGTCAGTGAACCGTCATTGCGAGCTCTATGAGAAGCGCCCTCTAATGCGAAAACCCTATCTCTTTAAAACATAAGGGTACTCATACCAATGCCTCATACGTACCTGGTCAGATGAGATGTGGATGGTGCTATTAAAGAGCGTCCATATCACAACCTCATTGCAGAGAGGTGTCGTCAGCGAACCGCTGTAGCGCCAGAAAGAATCCAAGGAGGATGGGATGATGTCGGATAGTCTCAATCCGCTGATGTCATACTCCAGCTCTGTACACACACACGTGGGATTCATGAAGAGATGAATACGATTTGCATCTCGTCTAGTGACCAAATTATATAATACATGTATCGTACTTCATTTAATGTGAAACCATTCAATGTTTTTAAGAGGATTAGTGTCTCCCAGTTTTAATTCTTACCCCATCAAAGTCCCTCGTGAACAAAAAAAAAAGTATTATCATACAGAAAACTTCGTATGACCAGTCGCGTGGGAACATAACCCTTCTCCACAATTGTCTTGGTCAACCGACTATGCCAACATGTGAAATTCGTCTTGATAATAAAGTAGACATGTAATAATTAGTAGGGGAAAACCAAATTAAAGGGACTTAGTAACATTGTTAAAATCCTCAAAACTTACTTGGAACTCTAGTGGTTCTTTCATGCCTTATCATAATACTGATATTAACAATAAAAGCACTGGACAGGTTTCGTTTTTTCCAATTTCCATTTCGTTCAAAAGATATTTACGATTGAATCGTTCAGATACGAAGTTGTCTACGGGACCTTTTCAGCCGTGTACAAATTAGTAAGTGCAATCAGTAAGTGATTATGACAAATTTGCATTTTTGCTTATATCTCAGCCAACAATTATCCAATCAACTTGACATTTTCACACATTACTTTGTGGCAATATCAGATCACTCTAATTTACATTTTTATTAATCACTCATCACTTGTTGCACTTGCCAACAGAGTTTGCAGATCCCTTCATTTAAGACCTACCCGGTTCTGTCACGCGATTGACATCGTTGAGTATAATATCGAAGGCCGAATTGTTGTCAGCTCCTACCTGATTGGATGACAAAACATTTGGAAACATGAAACAAAATATTGGAAATGAAATCAAAACTATATACTTGTTGACATAATATGTTTAAAAAAAGAACTCATTTGCTAGAAATTTCACTCAAAATGTGTCCTATACAAATAACTAGAAATGAAAAATGTATTTCTCCTGTACTCGTTGATTATATTTCCCGTTGTGCATGATTTATTATCAGACTTAACTGTGCTCAATACTAGGTCTTGACAAATGTCTTCTGATGGGGAAGCCTAATGTTCATCTTTGTCCATCTGGTCAGTTTTCCTATATTCAGACTTACATATTACTTTTTGTTAATTAATGAACCACCAAACACGAATTGGTAAACGTTTCGTCGATTTGGGCAATGTTGGATGATTTAATGTCATACCTCCAAGAAGAAACCCAGAACGGCGATACCTCCCGATACCTGTATTGCTGCATTAGCGCTGGGAAAAGCAGTGTCGTAATGAACTATGTGCATCTGTAAACAAAATAAAATGTAACAGGTAGATAAATCAGATAGAAATAAATAAACACAGACAGATATAGCAGGTATAGGTAGGTAAATAATGACGATAGACTGAAACAAAGCAGATGACAAGGCAAGCGTTTTATACATACATTTTACATCGTGAATATTCTCGAATATTGCTTGACTAACCTATTATCTGTTTTTAATTGGACAGCACTTTGCTACAGGTGCATGTTACCTACATACATTAAAACAAACTAGGTAGTGAAGAGGTTATATATACACGAATTTAGCCAAAAAATCGTACCTCAGCGGGAAAACGTTTTCCATCGAGGGTGTGCTCCGACCCCTGACTATCGTTGGATCCGAAGTGGAAGTGGAACTGGTAGGCCCTGTACTTCCCGATCAGGCCTCCACCTGACACGTCGTAATACCCAGCTTCGTGCTGCTCTGACAAATCGTCCACTTTCACTAAAATATTGGAATTTGGAATGATCGCACAAAAATCATCAACATTATCAAACCATCAAGTAAGTGCAAGTGGAACTGGTAGGCCCTATAGGTCCCGATCAGGCCCCCACATGTAACGTCATAATACCCAGCTTCGTGCTGCTCTGACAAATCGTCCACTTTCACTAAAATATTGGAATTTGGAATGATCGCACAAAAATCATCAAAATTATCAAACCATCAAGTAAGTGCAAGTGGAACTGGTATAGGGCCTATAGGTCCCGGTCAGGCCCCCACATGTAACGTCATAATATCCAGCTTACAGCTGCTCTGACAAATCGTCCACTTTCACTAGAATATCAACATTTGGAATGATCGCACAAAAATCATCAAAATTATCAAACCGTCGAGTAAGTGGAAGTGGAACTGGTAGGGCATATAGGTCCCGGTCAGGCCCCCACATGTAACGTCATAATACCCAGCATCCGGCTGCTCAGTCAAATCGTCCACTTTTACTAGATATGAAAGGGAATTTGGAATTTTTCAAATATTCAAAGTGTAATGCCTGGGTTTGATGCCAGATTTCTTTGCCTGAGTTAATGTGTGTACAAAAGGATGAGCAACATATTAATGTCTGGAGAACGGTGCTCAAACATGTCAAAGATATTTCAATTTGTATAATATATGTTCGTATACAAAACGGAGTTACCAGAGGACTAGCCCCCTACATTATATATTTCTTAAAGTAGGTGTGTGGCCTAGTGCTCTAGAATAAGAGATAGCTAGGCGCCGTTGTCGGTACCAAATTAGCACGGGAAGGACTTTTAGTTCAAACTCACGCGCATGACCGTTGTTTTCTAGAGTGGCGTTCATCACGATATTGTAGGAGCTGAGGTCGAAGGTCGCGAAGGAACCGGAAGTGGTGGATGACGTCACTATGTCGATAGGAGATTGTGAGTCTCCGCTGCAGTAAGCCCCGGGGATGTCCGTCCAGTACTGCTCGCCTAGAAGGGTCAAATGAAATAAGGAGAAACAGAAGTTGAATTATAATGTTATTAGGTACGGGAGTTGGATTAACATGTTGACTGCAAGAAGAACATATTCATGATGTGTATGTGCGTGTGTGTGCAGGGAGTGAGGGGGCGGGGGGGGGGGGGGGGGGGGAACTAATAAGGCCCTTTCCACAGGCTTAGCCCAAAACATATAAATACTATAACTATTAGGTTATCTACATACGTGACTTATAGGATCGTACACCACCAACTACAGATCATAAAAAAGGAAATTACAAAAATTAAGAATTTTGAATTAAAGAATACAATTATTACATTATCATACTATGGTTTCTAAAAGGTCGGGTTTTCCTTTGAGGCATCACTCTTGCGCATCATGCAGTGCTAGTATGCTCCCCGGGGAGTTGAGAAAGTACGCAATATCATTGTGTGGGTTTGAAATGTACCTGATGACCATGGGTAATAATACTTAAATAAGTATTGAAGCGCTTAGAGGCTCTTTGCAATTTGCGCTATACTATACATGTCTATTATTATTATTATTATTACTCCCTAAGAATTGACGAGTCAGAACTTTTTAATCGAAAAAATATTGTGTCCGCTCCCATCACACATTCTTTTCAGGAAAAATCGTTCCGGAGTGTAGAGTCAATGTTATGTTATCCCCAATAATGGACGCATTAAAGGGCAATGAAACTATGGCTTTCGGCTATTATTATCGTTTAGAGGGTGAACAGACATTTGATTTGATACATAACTTGGCAATTTTGGCCTCCTGGATCCCATGAAATCCTTACGTGAACATACCCACATTTTACTAATTCTTACGGCGGCAAAAGGTGATGGGAGCGGCCATGTTCTTGTAATTGCCCGACATGCTTTGCAAACTATGACGAGTGCGCTACGGGCCGAACAAAAAGCTTTTCACTGATTTACAGACTCGTCAAAGCATCTACAAGTATTCAGACAATGGTAACAATAGGTCATATTGAAATGCATTAGTGCATATCACTGACCATAAGTCCGCACACACCTAATAATGGCGGCCTCCAGTGTTCGCATGAATAGTGGTAAGCCCGATAGAGTTTTCACATATTTCTCCCAAAGCAGAAATCTGAGTCTGAGTTATGTTATATATAATAAAAAGGCATATTACGATATATCAAGTAGGATAAACTCTATTCTTGAGTTGCATTGCCCTTTAACTTTTTATTAGACAATATTTGTAATAAAATCTGAAATTAATTACGCCACTTACTTGTTCCGTCTCCTCCATCGTACGTCCAGTTATTAATACCTGTACGAGACAATGATAATAGTGATAACACCAAAGGTTGAGATTAGGATTCTAATGATCAAAACAAATGGTGTTCACTCAAATCATAGTTTCATAATATTTTACAAATTGTTTGTATTGCGATATTTAATGTCACGTTTCTATATATACAATATAATATTGTTCTAAATATTTACACGCTTTTAAAGAAAAGAGCTTAATTCCAAAAGGGGCGATATCCACTTTCCATAAAAAATGAGTTAACGATATCAGCGCTATCTAGAAATCTGAATTTTAGGACGAATTAAAAAAAAAATATGGAAGGTTAAATTTTCATATTTTGGCACGTCTACAAAGTTGGACAAAGAAACCTGATTTTCTCCGAAATTGAAAAAAGTGGATATATCCCCCGCCTGTAAAACATGACAACATTAATCTGAATCTGAGAATGAATTATTTGATTACTGCGCGGGGCGCATTTGAAAGAGAACGAATCAATATTTTGATGCCCTTTGAATTGGTTGTTGCACCCATAACAAGCTGAATATTTAATGGTAAAATAAAATGTTTATATGGTCCCAATTTCTGGATGTTTGCCTACTTGTCTAAGTACGTTTGTTTAGGTTTTATGTTTCATGGAATTCAACCTCATGAAATATCAGATCATAGCTATGAAACTGATAACGCAATTTTAAAGTAACTTTGTCGACATGTGCCAAAAGTGATGAGTGGTTAATACAATGTGTATTGGTTAATACAATGTGTATTATTGTGATCTGATATCTGTCCACTGGGTATTGTGTGAACATTTCAAGTTAAATGGATGTTATATGGCCGAGTAATGTGCAAAAATGCAAAGTGATATTCACTAACCCATTGCACTCATTTTGTATACGGTTTTCGCGGTCCAATGGATAATTTAACAACTGAACAATTCAATCGTAAATATCTTTTTAACGAAAGGGAAATTTAAAAAACGAAACCTGTCCCATGTTTAACTTTTGATAAGAGTACAACAAGGTATGAGGGAACCGCTAGAATGCCAATTAGATTTTGAGGATTTGGACAATGTTACTATATAAGTCCCGACGCTACAAAACAACTCAGAGCCATATCACCGAAGTTTCAATACGGATTCTTTACATTGGCCATCATTAAATGGATCAAAACATGCTCTCATGCAGTTTTACATCTAAAATCTCTTATCAAAGTCAAGTCAATCTTCGTTTGACCCCCACATTCATCCTGTATACTGTTCAGTGTTTATTCTACGTCTCTAAGTGATTGTATAACAGCATCAGTTATTATACGACTGTTTAAATGTTTGTTCTGCGACGTTCGGGACGTTGTCTGTTATCTAATCGATGATTAGTGGATATTATGTATTCTCCTCACAGTGTTATTCTACACGCATTCCACTATTGTATACAGTGGCATTATATTAACGGGATCTGGTAACATTGTCCAAAATGAATTCTCAAAATACAATTTTTATTCTAGCGGTTCCTTCATACCTTGTTGTATTCGTATTAACAATAGAAGCACGCGGGACAGGTTTATGTTTTTCTAATGTCTCTTTCGTTAAAAAGATATTTACGATTGACGTGTTCACATGTTAAATTATCCACTGGACCGCAGAAACCGTGTACAAAGTGAGTGAATGAGTTAGTGAATATCACTTTGCATTTTCGCTCATTACTCGGCCATATAACGCCCATTTAACTTGAAATGTTTACACAATACCCAGTGGACATATGAAATAACAACAATATATTGTACATTGTATCAACCATCCATCGCTTTTTGCACATGTCAACAAAGTTATTAGATCCCTTTAATACAAATATCCGGATCCCATACAGCTTAGTATGTCAAACACCGTCGAAGATTATTACGGGCATCTGATTTGCTGACTTTGTATTTTAAGTTTCTGATTCAAATGATTAAATAAAATCACAAACTAATTACAATATGTGCCTAACAAATCAAAAGTAAAATCCTGAATATTATTTTGTTTGAAGGTGTCTACATCCTTTCATAAAATTATAATGCTATTTTTGTTGATGTAATATGATGATGTAATACTTTTGGCTACCACCAGTCTTTTTGAGAATGGGGTATTAAGTTACTGCAATCTGTCTTGGAGATCGGTAACAAAGCAGGCTGCCTGAGATTTGATTGAGATATAATCTTGAAGGAAGTTATTGGGTACTGGTTTCATCGCATATTACATGACCAGTGATTTTCCCCCGTTTTGTGTATCCTACTTTAAGGGATAGGCAGTACAGACTGATCTGGGTCCATATTCATGACAGCCCGCTAACTTAGTTGGTACCTAAAGGCTTACCCAGCTAATTCTAATTAGGGACGAGAAAACTGTTTGTTGCTAAATAAACTGGACATTTAAAATACACTTAGCAAGGAATTAAGCTAGCGGGGTTTGTTTCAATATGCCCGAAATTTAATACTTGTCAATACAATAATTTAATCATAAAGTAATCTAAACATGATCGGCATATTCGTGTATTAGGCCCCACCACTACTATACTGTATACATGACCTAATAATTAGCGAGGAAAAAATGAAACTAAGATAAATGTTCCAAACAAAGCAAAGTTTGTTTATATCACGTTGATATCTTTATATCAATATTGGTAGAACGATAAATCACAGTCGTCAATAATTACACACGAGATCACACTAAGATCAAGTTTGAAAATAACGTTGTATTCTTTTTACCAAGTCTACAGTAAATTAAATGGCCCATGACAAAGTTAGTTTGTAAAACATTAGGGCGTTAGTTTAAAGGGACTTTATAGTATCATGTCCAAATATTCAAAATCCAATTGGAATTATAGCGGTTCCCTTATACCTTGTTTTTTCGTATACAATAAAAGCATGGGACAGGTTTCGTTTTTTCAAATTTCCATTTCGTTCAAAAGATATTTACGATTATTTATTTATTTATTTTCCGAAACACAAGTAAAAAACAGTAAATACAAAAGATTCGGAGGGATGGCCCATTCAGCGCCGTCTATGCAGACATTGCTGTTCTACCATGGGGTCCCTTATGAAATTATCTACAGGACCTTTTCAGTCGTGTACAAAGTAAGTGCAATGAGTAATTCGTGAATATCACTTTGCATTTTCGCTCATTTCTCGGTCAAATAACATCCAATTAACTTGAAATTTTCAAACATTACTGTCTAGACATATCAGATCAATACACATTTTATTAACCACACATCACTTTTTGCACTTGTCAACAAGTAACTAGATCCCTTTAAGTTTGAAAATAACGTTTTATTCTCTTTACCAACAAGTCTACATTAATTAATATAGCCCATGACAAAGTTATTTTGTAAACCATTCGGGCGTTAGTTTAAAGCTAGGTGATAGCAACATTTCTGGGCATTCAAAAATGTCACACAGCCGTCCCATGCATGTATATTATCTATTTTGTGTGCGCACTTCCAATTTTGAAATAACTGGTATATTGCTAGATTTGATTAATTAATTAAAGTATGGTCTACCGCTCGAAACAACACTGCTTTAGGATATTAACGGGGCAAATTTTAAAAGACACATCATTACAACCAATCCTTTACTACTGAGTGTATTTGCTGTTTTGTTAATAATTTTTTTTATTAAGTTAATTTTATTTTTTCATCTAAAGGTCTCCTATTCTCAGCGTTAGTAACATTTAAACTAAGCGCTATATAAATGGTTTGTATGATTACTTTTAGACATAGATGACCCCAAAGACATGATCTGCAATTTGCAATTTGTATAGGCAGACTTGTCATTATTTAACTCACCAAGTTAATCCGATATAAATGTGATAAGGCGGGGCAAATAGTGATAAAAGTCAGTCTATATACAATATGCAAACATACTTAGAAGGTGGTAACAATTTGCAAACTCTATTTGAAGATTCCAAAAAGCGCTAAATCCACTTTTTCAAATTTGGAGAAAAGCACACTTCTTTGTCCAACTTTGTACAAATGTGTGCCTATATGGGAATATGGAAATGGACATGATGAAATGTTCCATATTTTGATTTTGATTGTGCAATTTGTCGTATTATTTTGATCTCTAGATAGCTATTGAAAAATACCAACGAATTGGCTCCGCTAGGGCAACACTCCGGCAAGAGTTAGCCCATAAAGTCACAATTAGTAAATGTCCAAGTAAGTATTTAACAATTTAGCAGGTTAGTTATTCCACACTCGTCATCAGCAGCCAGGGTGTGGTTGATAATACAAAGTATAGAAGAAAATTTGTTTCTGAAGCAGATGTAAGCGAATTTACATCTGCTCCTGGCCTCTAGATCTGATCTCTAGATAGCTACGTACATGTAGCCTATTAATGTACTTTGATATCGTTCACCCATTTGTATGGAAGCTGGATTTAGCGCCTCTTGGAACTAAGCTCTTCATTTGATGTCCACAATGGCGGCAATAAAACGTGATTTAAAGTGGGCAATGAGCGTGAAGTGGTCAATAAATTTGATGATTAATTATCGTCGTTTATGAGACAGACCTAAATAAATTAAGAAAGGTTATTTTTTCAAGCGAACGAATGTGTGAGTCCGTGGTTAGAATCACCTGATTGTGAAGTTGGTAGATCAAATAATGTTAGTTTTACACAATCAACTAACTGTTTTTTTACTGTGCAAGTGGTTGAATTCATTGCATGAGCGACTGATGGTGATCACGCGATCCATATCATGACTATAACGCGTGGTTCAAACTGTCAATGTCTTTATCAGAATTTTTATTTTTGTTGTAAATATCAGCAAGGTTTCCTAAGAATCAATTTGATACATTACAATATTAAGGTCAAGATTTGGGTTTCCATGGGAATCTGTGTTATTAATCTATGCTATGCCGCTGACCTGATCGAGCAGACGAATCTGTAAGCAAAATGCTATAAAACCATTACGATTATGGTTGTTTCAATAATACAAAAGTGTTAGAGTTGTTTTATCATAATGATAGAGCCATTATACAGGGTGGCCCAAAAAAAACGGAACGGGGCACTTCCCAAAATAAAGTAACACATGTATTATGTCCATCGGATAGAGTGTCTTTTCAAATGAACAACGATACCAAGAACAGTCAATTTGGTCGTGTAGTTTTTGTTTTAGGGCCCTGTGAGTGACACCATGTCAGGTTCTCTTTTTTGTCAATTTGTATTGAGCCAGCGCTTGATGAATCGCACGAACCGCCGTTCATATCGTTGAGCATCGCGCACTATTGTTAGTGTGCACTCAGCCGTGTGCCGAGAGAATGGGCCTGGTCGCTGAATGGTATTACGGGCAAGGAGTGCGGTTAAACTGGCATTGACTAGGTCGAAATCACATAAATCGGCACCTGACATGGTCTCACTCACTGCGTCCTTAAACAAAAACGACCTGACCAAAATTACTGTTCTTGGTATCGTTTTTCATTGGAAAGGACACCCTATCCGATGAACATAAACATTGTGGTATTATATTTTGGGAAGTGCCCCGTTCCGTTTTTTTTGGGCCACCCTGTATACCTGGTTCTGAAAGAGTCAATATTCCTCGTTTTATTGTGCAAGTTGTTTTCATAGTATGCCCTAAAGACGTTCAACGTCTAACCTTCATTTTAATTACATTATTACTGACGCTAGAAACGTTCTCAAACTAATTCAACATCACAATGATAATAAGATAATTATATTGATGTTGGAATTTGCCACGAGAAATAACATGGAATGTGAGCTGACTCTTCATTTATTTTGTGATAAAACCTGTTTAGATCCAATCCCATATTTAGTTTGTTGTATACCGTCCTGTCTATCTTTACATCATGTTACCCAGGGGGTAAAAGGGGGTTTTCAGACATGGGCTGCTGTAAAAGGTTGGCCACCAGAAATGGTTTCTAGGACCTTCTAGGAACACAACCTATGTGGCCTACTCCGCCAATAAGCTACTGGAAGTCCACAGGACAAGTTTTAAGAAAAACACCCCTAATGCAGCTAAATAGTGTGTATCAGCCTTAGGGGTCATGAAGACCCAGTCACATATTTTGCGCAATTACACCACAATGCATGGTGATAAAAAGCTTTTTGTTTTATGGAGGTCTTCCTTGGAGTCCTGCGCATCGTATGATACCAAGTTGAGCATATTGCATCTTCAAATATTGTGTCACACGTCGTTACACCGTGATGTATCATACACGGACGTGAAATTTCGTATATAGCGCTTATGTATAAAAGGCAACTAAATGCTTAAGAATGACAGATAAGCTTTATTAAGATCTTTACAAACTTGATTTGCATTTGAAATGACTATGAAGAGCATAATACAATGACATAAGTCATATAAACTAATAAACAATAGAAAGCATAAGTAATACAAAACAATGAAATACATAAGAATATGGGTTATTAATGTCATGATTGGTTTATATGTGTTTAATTGCTATAAAATGATACGAAATCTATCCAAATTACCATGTATTAATATTTCTCCCCTTGAATCAGATACAGGGGGAGGTGTGTGTGTGTGTGTATGTGTGTTTGTGTGAAAGAGGGATGGGTAGGGTCACAATACATAATTATTCATCAAAGGACTACCCACCCGGTTGAAACAAAAATGTGTCTGAAGTTTTATAAAAATTATCAGTCGCAACAAGTGTATGATGTGTGTACCACACATTGATTGCTTCAAATGTTTTAACTCTATGTAATGACGTGCCATATGTAGCACATTGCATCAACCGCAACTGCTGTTTTCTGTTATCCCTGACCTTGACTACAACCTCATTGTCCCTGATGACACTATTCTGACCAGATTTATGGGGTGGACTGGATAAATGGAGGTGCAGCATTTATGCTTTTGTGTAGACACTTTTCAATGTCCGCTTCATGTGCCCTGTGGACTTCCAGCATGCTAGTCTACAAGGTTGTACACTTAGGTTGTAGAAGATCCTATAAACCCTTCTAGGGAAACACGACGCCAACTCTGGTCATATCCGTAAAGCTGTGTATAAGCTTTACATCGTAAAGCTTATACACAGCTTTACGGGTTTATAGGACCTTCTACAACCTAAGTGTACAACCTTGCAGACTAGCATGCTGGAAGTCCACAGGGCACATGAAGCGGACATTGAAAAGTGTCTACACAAAAACATAAATGCTGCACCTCCATTTATCCAGCCCACCCAATAAATCTGGTCAGAATAGTGTCATCAGGGACAATGAGGTTGTAGTCAAGGTCAGGGATAACAGAAAACAGCAGTTGCGGTTGATGCAATGTGTGACATATGGCACGTCATTACATAGAGTTAAAACATTTGAAGCAATCAATGTGTGGTACACACATCATACAATTGTTGCGACTGATACAGTGGGACCAGTCTGAAGTCTGCTGAGTAGGAACAGAGGTATTTTCAGAGTATTAGCTAACAAAACACACTTTCTGGGCTTCCTCTGTGAAGGGTGAATATACAACTTGAACCTTCTCTAGGCCAAACCCATCTGTACAATTGGTGGTGGACTTAAATAAGGAACAAACAAGTATTATACTCTAAGTGAGGTGTGTTATGGAAGTTCTAGTCCTTGAATCTACACAACAGGAGGCTGATACAAGGGTCATACTCCAAACACTCTACAGTGTCGAAAATTACGGAGTCGTCAGAGTATTTATTCATGCCAGTGTCACTGACATCATAAACATGTGTATATATCATGGTTTAATACATCTCACCGATCTCTCAGAGCTATGGGTGAGGAGTGAAGGCAGCCTATATAGAATTGAAATATACTGGCAATGAAAGATTTGGCAAAAACAGGCCGATGCAATAACAGATGACATTATCACTCAAGCACGTTACATCACCATGTGTACACCACAGACGCTGACCAGTTTGAGGATTCCAATCTTGGAGAATTGAGAGCTTAGGAGTTATTGAACAACGAGTTGTACAACTCTTGTACATGTAGCTACTGCCTCCTACAGAGGACGTTTCTCCTGCACCCGAAACGTGCTGCCTATGCCATTTACAAGAATGTTCACAATGCCAAACCAAACATTCCTTCATGTACAGATCCCTGAATGATGGCAAAGCAGTTCTAGTGTCATCTACACAGCAATCATAAACAGCAATATCATGTGGAGGTGTCAAAGGGTATCACAAGAACTGTTCCTGCTTGAAGAAGGCGGTTCCATGTTTCTGAAGTCAGCAACAGATTTGCGTAACATTTTGCAATTATTTCAAATATTTCACCGTTGTGAAATACAGCCAGATTCCTTGAACAGAGATGGAGGAATGTATCGCTGCACTCATGCTTTCCTATGAAGTCATCAACGTGAAGAGGTCCACCAATTTAGCAATAATCAGTGTCATACGAAGAAGTGAAGTAGCTTCATGGCCCTTAGCCCTTTTCCTTTTTCTTCATGAGATTCTTGTTTTGTGTGTGGAAGTTGTTGAGCTTCATGATTCTTGCCCTCTTTGGCTAACTGGAACAATACCCTGTATTAAAGTGCATTCGGACACTTTGTTCATGTTGGTGAGGTTGCATAGGTTTATGAGACTGTCCATCTGATAAGTTGATGAGGGATATAGCGTTGTTGTTGTGATCGGTTTGGTTTCCACTGCTACCGTGACATTGTCCACCGACGCCTGGATAAACTGATGAGTGGAGGTGCAGCATATATACTTCAACTCTGTGGAGATGGCTGCAGTGAGTGGTTTTATGTAGACGCTTTTTAGTTTCCGCTTTATGTGGACTTCCAGCAGCTAATCCGCGATGTTGTCCGCCTAGGTTGTGTTCCTAGAAGGTTGTAGAAGGCAGAATACATTTCTGGGGCAAATCAATAACAACAATACCCCCTTGCAAACTTCATAATGTGGCTCTTTTAATAATTTGTAAGGAACTCTTTTTTAAACGTGTCATGTATTAAGTCTTCAGACACCTTGTCCATATTGTGTGGGTAATCCTCAATAATAATTATGTTTGGAGTCCATAATCCAATGAGCTAGGGTTGGTCCTGTGCCACCCCCCCCCCCCCCCCGCGACACACACACACACACACACACACACACACACACACACACACACACACACACACACACACACACACACACACATACCTTCTCATGTATCAAATTTAAGGGAGGAAAGACTAACACGTGATGTTTTGGATGGATTTCGTATCATTTTATCGCAATTAAACACACATAAACCATTCATGACATTAACAACTCATATTCTTATATATTTCTTTGTTTTATATTGCTTATGTTTTGGTTTGTTAATTAGTTTACATAATCTATGTCATTGTATTATGCTCTTCATAGTCATTTCAAATGCAAATCAAGTTTGTAAAGATCTTAATAAAGCTTATCTGTCATTATTAAGCATTTAGTTGCCTTTTATACATAAGCGCTATATACGAAATTTCACGCCCGTGTATGACACATCACGGTGTAACGACGTGTGACACAATATTCGAAGATGCAATAATTGCTCAACCTAGTATCATACGATGCGCAGGACTCCAAGGAAGACCTCCGTGAAACAACAAGCTTTTATCACCATGCATTGTGGTGTAATTGCGCAAAAAGTGTGACTGTGTCTTCATGACCCCTAAGGCTGATATACACTATTTAGCTGCATTAGGGGTGTTTTTTCTTAAAGCTCGTCCTGTGGACTTCCAGTAGCTTATTGGCGGAGTAGGCCACATAGGTTATGTTCCTAGAAGGTCCTAGAAACCCTTTCTGGTGGCCAACCTTTTACAGCAGCCCATGTCTGAAATCCTTAAAAAAATGGTGGTTTGCCCCCTGGGTATGTGCACCATTGTGACTGTAGAATGTCGACAGCCCTGGTTTTCATGTGGATCACCTAAAGGGATCTAGTAACTTTTTTGAATTGTGCAAAAATGGCAAATGGTTGATAATATGACTGTGTATTTGATTGATCCGATATGCCTACTGAGTAATGTGTGAACATTCCGGCATGG
>JBAMJV010004756.1:0-46859 GCA_037951105.1 Echinarachnius parma | reverse complement strand
CCCAAAATAATGATAGCAAAGTGACATATTATACAGTTCAACAGTGCATCAAAAGCCTTATTATGTATGATACAAAAATACGGACAAAGAATTCTAGACGTAGACAAGACTTATTCCCGAGAGAGTGGAGCGACCGAGAGGGGGAGAAGGGTGGTATTGGGTCCGTGCACGGTAAGGGTGAGTTTGCAATGTTTTAAGTCTGGTGCATACTTAGGGCGGAAATTTGAATTGACATGAAGTAAAATATGAGTTATCTTGTCTTAAAAATACATTTTTTTTCAATCACTGGTATCGAATTAGATATAAGCCATGAATGAAATTTTATTTGGGGGGGGCTAGCGCCCCCACAAGCCCCCCCCCCCCCCACCAGTACGCCAGTGCTTATACATGTAGTTACACAACTAATATATAAAGAGGAGTTTTCCTAGTTGTCTAATTAGTTAGGAGACCTCAGTGCATTTTTAGATAGCACGCGAAGGCGTGATACGCCGAAGGTAGCATATAGAGTTACAGACCGTATAAATATATAACAATGTAAATACCTTTTAGTGGATTTGAAAAAGTAACTAATGGAACCGCGTGACCTCCTACACAAAATTGTACATTATTTTTTTTAATTATACATAATGGCTCAGAATAGTTTAAAACTGTCCACTGGGTGTTGTGTGAAAATGTCAAGTTAAATGGACGTTATATGGCCGATTAATGAGCAAAACTGTAAGGATATTCACTAACTCATTGCTCTCACTTTGTACACGGTTTTTGCAATCCAGTGGATAATTTAATATCTGAACACTTCAGTCGTAAATATCTTTTTAACGAAAGGGAAATTTGAAAAACCGAAACCTGTCCCGTGCTTTTACAAGGGGTTTTTCGCAAATGCTACGGAAGCGCTGAGTACGGGGAAGCAGTCAGCTGTGATCGTACCCGTACTCTGGCTACCGTCCCGATCTATTTGCAGTTTCGCAGTGAAGAATACGGGAACTTTTCCTTGCTTCAGAAATTCAGAAATTGTGTACCGCCCACTCCACTGCACTTCCGTGGACTGCCCAGCTCGCGGGAGATATGATCGAATTACACGCGTGCTGATTGGCTGACCACGCCGCTCCGTACTCGCTCTACAACCAATGCTAATTCAGCCGACAACCGTCGTAGATTTCCGGTAAGCACTTTTGGGTACGAAGTAAGATAACGGAAGTGGCATTCATACAACACGCGCGCGACCGCGGGCTTACAACACGTCTGAAATATGTATGTTTAATTTATGATTTCTGCAATTATTTATATTTCATCGTCATTGTAGTACATATAGTGCACAGGATTGTATTATATTGAGTATAGATCTACGGGAAAATTAGCATAAATTAGTTTAATCCACATTTGCCTTTCCTGACAAACACAATACCAACCAATAGCGAAAACGAAATATTTCTTTAAAATCCTGTACAAATGAATGCGTTTAATACCCGTATGTTGCCTCGCTTCGTACCCGAAAGTGCTTACCTACATTTCCACGGTACGAGGGAATTTTCGGACTGAGTACGACCACCTGCTGAGATTACCGTACTAGATGTCCTCCGTAACATTTGCGAAAAACCCTATACGAATACATCGAGGTATGAGGCAACTGCTATAATTCCAATTAGATTTTGAGGATTTGGACAATGTGACTAATAGGCACCCTTATCTTTGTGACTAAAATTATTATTATTATATAAACCGTTGCCAAACAAGCACGCTTTCCAATGATTATGTCAAATCACACACAGTGGCGTATACGGCTGAGCCACTGTGCATTAAATATAACTGATCACGGGGGGGATGGGGGGGGGGGGGATATATCCCCCCAATATTTCAGGTGGGGGGATTGCCTGTATTATCACCCCCCCCCCCCCAATATTTGGGGTTCAAAAATATATAATAACATTAAAATTAAGGAGCATTGCCCCCTCTCATGAATGGAAGTTGTTACTATAGTCTTCTTTAAACCACTTTTTGATAATGCTAAACTGCCCAAATCCAAAATCTTCCGGAGCTGCGCCCCTGGAACCCCCATTAAGGTTATTTGACCCAGTACCAGCCATGTACTCATTAAATAGTTTTATTCAGGACTTCTCTCTTGGCATACTTTCAGGTGATCCTGGCCCACTGTGCGTTTGCGCTTCGCTCACTAAAATTGAGCTAACTATTCAATAGTTAATTGTATTTCTGGATATTACAAATCCCAAAGCTTCCGGGGGCTTCGCCCCCTGGACCCCCAATAAGCTTTCCAATGTGGGTATCTCTTGACTTATTCTATTCAGGGTTCCATCAGGATGATTGCAATCGACAGTATTATCTATCAGGCTAAAATTCATCCATACTTGGACAGTGCCCTCATCATAACAGGATGCTTGCAATGTGCACTTAATAATCTTCCAATCTCTAAACAGCTAATTCAAAAGCCAATTAACTGAAAAATAGTTAACTCTATATTTACATATAGACAACATCTTTATATCTGGATATTACAATTCCCAAAGCTTCCGGGGGCTCCGACCCCTGGACCCCCAATAAGCTTCCCCATGTGGGTATCCCATGACTGATGCTATTCAGGGTTTCATCAGAATGCATGCAATATATGTATCTATCAGGTTTAAGTTAATACTGGACAAAGCCCAGCTCATAACATGATGCTTGCAATGTGCACTTAATAATCTTCCAATTTCTAAACAGCTGAATTCAAAAGCTTTGCCCCCCCCCCCCCCCCCCCTCCCCCTCAGCTATAAAAACCCGGACACGCTGCTGGGTTGTCGCTTCGCTCCCTCGCCAGAGATGGTCAAAATTACGAATCATCCCCCCCAATGGCGAGAATAAATCGACGCCCTTGTCTGATTCACACACCATTACGACTTGTAAACACTGTACTTTACTTTCTGAAGTCGTGCAATAAAATAATGTTTGGGAATGATGATGGAATGATTAGGGAATCGACAAAGGGCCCGTGTTTTATTACATTCACACACGAGTATGAGTCGAATAATGAGAATTTAGAATTGTTGTGCATTGGAGGATGAACACGTGAGAACTATTAACGTCTCCATGGACTGCGTTTTCTACTAGATACTAAATTCACATATTGTTACGAATGTAGATACATGCATTTAATAGTCCCTATATATAAAGTCTGTTACTTCTTTGTTATTGCGCTGTTTACCAACCAGCAACTTATACACTCACTTAAACCGTGTGAATTGGTTCCCACTTAACCCTCACCTTATAATGCCATTGTTTACCCGTTCACCCCTCTCAAGAGCGGTGATGCTTTTTGATGTTATTAAATCTGCGTTACCCTGTTTTAAGCTTAATCTTAAATCCCTGCAATGTTTATAGCCTGTGTATTTCTAAGAAGTATTGCTAACCCTTCTCTCAGATGTTGCCGTTAGCTTAAACTTAAGCTCTGTAATGTTTAGGGATTACTGTATTTCTAAGAAGTAAGTCCATTGTAATGTCAAGTCGCTAGAGTTTGTTCTTTGATGCATTAAGTTCCCTCTTAGTCGGTGTCTTTATAGATGTCATTCTTTGTCCTAGCTCAGACTGGAAGTCAATGTCCAGGGTTATGTCAGTAAACTGGACTAGCCTATATAACCTCGACCTCTCTCTCATTCGGGGTCAGTTTATATACGTTGAGACTAAGTCGAAGTCGAAGTCTGTAGAGTGATAATCATGGAGCTGGAGTTTGTGCAGTTGTTAGTTCATTCTTAGTCAGTTATTAAGTTACAGTACGAAGTTAGTCATGTTAAGAAGTTAGTAAGTTATAGTTAGTCCTGTTCGTCATGGAATTGTACGAAGTTGTTTATGGAAGAATAAACGAATAACGGAATAACTCTCGCCAACTGTTATCTTTACATCGAAGCTTGTGGAACGTGTTTTACAGAGTGAATGTGATTATGAATGCGATTTAGAACTATATAACCTCGGCCATCCAGACATCCATCCATTATATCATCATCATCTTCATCCCATAACATTTGTCCGTCAAAAGACAGAATCGTTACACTGGTGTCAGAAGTGGGATGCTGAACTTCAACACGTGCCTCGGACATGCCGCTGAAGAGAGATAACATGGACCTCGACGATCTCGAATATGGTGCCGAAGTGACGATGATGCTCGAGAATGAGAAAACTAGTTTGCGTCTAGTATAGCTGCGTTTTCCTTCAAACATGGATGAACGATAAGCGATCGATAAGAGATGGCTAAGTTCGGCGTATGGTGGCTCGTCGTGGTCATCGATCTGTTGGCGAGGTCGAGAAGAAGCTGGTGGCCTAGCGTGCATGGAGCAGGAGTGGAGGAGATTGCTGGACTTCATCGACATCGGCTGCGGGAATCTCCACGCCGGACGTCATGCGCGACGTCATCCTACGATTCCAGCCTCGCGTGCGGAGATGGTGCGATCAAGCTCGAGCTCGCGTGGTATTGCATCGGTATTACCTAGAACCTGACCTATCGGCATGTAAATATTCTGTAATTCACCGACTTCGAGGGAAACCCTTTATACGCCATTTAGTCTCAGCTAGCACAATGTTCGGAGTAAAGAAAATAGTTATGGATATGATTCGTAAAATTATGCAGAGCTTTCTTTGATTTAAAAAGAGCATGGAGATTTGTTTGTGATTCAACCTTATTGTAATTGTGAAAAATAAGGCTATTTAGATTTGTACATGTATTATTGTGATAAATTATTGTCTTCGATATGGAGCCTTGAGGTCATCGTTGCTGAAGTTGATTATTAAGCGAGGTGCGATATATTGTAGTTTATTTAAGTTAATTTGAGTTCGATTGTTAAAGTTCGCGTTGTGATACAGGATGTTAGGGTTTCATGCCGGGTATCACGTAAAAGAGAAGGATGCGGTTGTTTTAGTGAGTTGCAGAGATGAGGAAAAATGCCATCTCTAGCCGATCTAATTGAGAGTGCATCGAAATCGCGAAGAAATCGAAGGGCCGTGAGCGTGCCCAGTAATGTAGTGTAGATTTTAGATATCGCAACCACCACGCGGTCGACGTTGACGAAAAGACAACCTACCCTGCGTCTCATGAGACAGACGCCTTTGCTGGAATTATCCGGGCCGTAGGAAGTCACCTTTTGTCAACTCATCCGCAAACGCTTGATAACGCACGGCGCAGAAGACGACCTCAACAGCGACATGGAAGCTGATAATCGGAATGTACTATCCCATATCCAGATAGTATGTAACATGACGTACACGACCATGGACATCGATCACGGCGGGTCCTGGTCAGACCCGGATTTCTGGAGTGGTGGTCATCGTCAGTATTCCGATAATTTTTAAGGAATGAAAATGTTATTAATTAGGAAGCTGAGACAATGGACTATATAGACATTCCCTTGATGTTCGTGAAGAAAAAGAACTTTATCATTGCATGCCGATATAAAATAATTCTTTGGACAATGAACTCAGTATATGACCAAAGTAATTTGTTTACTTTTTGTTTGTTTGTGGAAGTATAATAATAATAATGTTTTGTCTTGTTAAATGGAGTACAAAATTGGTAAATCATTTGGAAATTATGGGAAACGAAACAAAATATGACTGTAGAAAGAGCACAATTGGATGTTATACTTATTACCATGATGTTTGTAATTGCATGATTATGTTTGTTTTATTTTTAAACCAACTCCTCCTTTCTGGACTTTCTTGTCGGTACCATTTTTCTTTACCATTTTTGTTTTCCCATTTGGTTCAGTGATCTTTGTTAACTTGGTTTTGATAGTTTGTTTTTGTCAGAGTTCTGATTTAATTTTGGTGTTATGGCATTAATTAGATCTGCAAATGAATACATCTGGTTTGCTTTTCTTATGTTTCACGAGATTACTTAAGACTGTTTTGGGAGCTTTAAACAAAGTGATTGTTTATGTATTTAGTTTTTATTTCGCACATGTGCTGGTACTGTGTTAATGGTTGTGTAGATAATTATAATTTGTGGTAGCTATAATAATTAGGTCGATGTTTACTGGTTTATATAACGTGTTTGCGAATTGTGTTTAGGCGTCCGTGTTAGCATAACTGAACGTTGTAGAGTAGATATTGTGTGATGTATAAGTTGCATTATTGGTGTTTTCCGTATAATTTATGTATCATTTCAACATTGATTTGTCGTACAAAATGTCCATGTTATGTTTCCTGTAATTGTTTTCTATTTCCACTGTTGCCTCACTGAGGACAGTGAGATTTTTCAAAGGGGGAGGTATTGTTACGAATGTAGATACATGCATTTAATAGTCCCTATATATAAAGTCTGTTACTTCTTTGTTATTGCGCTGTTTACCAACCAGCAACTTATACACTCACTTAAACCGTGTGAATTGGTTCCCACTTAACCCTCACCTTATAATGCCATTGTTTACCCGTTCACCCCTCTCAAGAGCGGTGATGCTTTTTGATGTTATTAAATCTGCGTTACCCTGTTTTAAGCTTAATCTTAAATCCCTGCAATGTTTATAGCCTGTGTATTTCTAAGAAGTATTGCTAACCCTTCTCTCAGATGTTGCCGTTAGCTTAAACTTAAGCTCTGTAATGTTTAGGGATTACTGTATTTCTAAGAAGTAAGTCCATTGTAATGTCAAGTCGCTAGAGTTTGTTCTTTGATGCATTAAGTTCCCTCTTAGTCGGTGTCTTTATAGATGTCATTCTTTGTCCTAGCTCAGACTGGAAGTCAATGTCCAGGGTTATGTCAGTAAACTGGACTAGCCTATATAACCTCGACCTCTCTCTCATTCGGGGTCAGTTTATATACGTTGAGACTAAGTCGAAGTCGAAGTCTGTAGAGTGATAATCATGGAGCTGGAGTTTGTGCAGTTGTTAGTTCATTCTTAGTCAGTTATTAAGTTACAGTACGAAGTTAGTCATGTTAAGAAGTTAGTAAGTTATAGTTAGTCCTGTTCGTCATGGAATTGTACGAAGTTGTTTATGGAAGAATAAACGAATAACGGAATAACTCTCGCCAACTGTTATCTTTACATCGAAGCTTGTGGAACGTGTTTTACAGAGTGAATGTGATTATGAATGCGATTTAGAACTATATAACCTCGGCCATCCAGACATCCATCCATTATATCATCATCATCTTCATCCCATAACATTTGTCCGTCAAAAGACAGAATCGTTACAATATTAAAGGATGTAGTAACATTGTCCAAATCCTCAAAACTTACTTTGAACTATAATGGTTCAATTTCAATTAATTCTTGCTCCCAACAAAACATTACAAATGAATTATAATAATTTACAAGAAATAGAGATATACATATTGGAAACAAGAGGGGTCGAGTAAAAAGCAATGCTTGTACAATTGTGGACCCCTCAAATAATAGTTAGATTTGTTGCAGTAATAATCGTCCGTTTGACGAATTCCGCACACGTGAATACAGACGGTACAGAATTTGAGCGCGACGGGTCGTTAGGCCGCCGAAGGACGAAGGTTTCGGCTACTCCGTACGCCAGAGTTCGTTATCGCGTGGCGCGCCGCCGGCCGCGGCCGGGTGTGTACACCTACGACAATTGTACGTTTATCCAAAAGCGTTAGCTATTAAAAAACGCTTTTGAAATAATGATTTTCAATGATAATTATCTGCAAACTGAAGGGACATTTGAAAAAAATCTAACACTATTTTTTGTATTCTCTTACCATAAGCTAAACAGCACGGCAGAAGAGAACTGAGGAAGCTCCAAGTAATTTTCGTGGAGTTAGAAACTTTACATGGATGTTTTTAACCTATTGCCTGTACGGGATCCTGGTGAGCCTCGTAAACTATTCTCTCTATGCGAATTGCAAACTCTAGTAGGGACCAGTCACCAGGTTAAGCGAATGCAGAAACGATAAAATACATGACAAGGAAATGGAAAACTTGTTCAGACATAATTTACAACTAAAGGGGAGCGGCATGGCTGCAGACTGAAAAGAGGCTAACGTAAAACAAAATTATATCAATAATTCAAACTTATAGAGAAACTGACCAGAACTATATAATATAAATTTAAAAAAGCAAAGAAAATGGGATTCCTCCGGAATCTAGTTATTATCCCGTTTACTACGACTATAAGCACCATTTTACCCTGAAAACGAGATTCTTTTCACCGTGCGAGAAACCGAAGCCCCCAACAAAAGCCCAGCGGTCTGCATGTGGCCGCGTGTGCGAGCCATGACCGAATTAGCGAACGCACTATTCATCAGTGCATGCAGCTGGTGACGTCTTTCGCGCATGCGCAATTCATTCCTTGTTTTGACATCAGCATGAACAGAGGCAAATTATACGGAGCTCTCTCCGCTCCCCACGCCACGCAGCCACTGAGTAGCCTGGCCTCGATCGCAGCGGAATACCCGCCCGCGCTGTCCGGCCTGGTGGCTGTGTGGCGCTGGCTGCTCGGCATGCACAGCTAGCTAGCCTGTCAAATCAGCATGGCAGATGTGTATCGAAAGGCTTTCCGTTTGTTTCTGAAGTGATTACAGAGACATGTCGTTACCTGACATTCTCTCCACCTCGAATAAAACAAAACAAACAACAATCACACAATAACTGAACCGCTAAAACGGCCTCAAAACTAATATAAGATAAAGTTAGATCCAAAATGATTACCATTATGAATTGATGACTATATCCTTCTAGCCTTTTTTTCAGGTACATTTTGTATCGTCGATATCCCGATCCGTGATACTAAAATCCCTTTTTGCAGTGCTCCTATATTATGTGTGAGAGTGGTTTGTGTGTGTGGATGCAGATAATAATAATCTCAGCCTCTGCTTTAGCATTACAGTATTTTTGTTAGCAGTATACAAATGTTTTATGTCAGAGCGGTACATCGTGGCAGTTCGGTAAAAGAGCCATCATAATTATAGCTACGATGTAAATCTGATCGTAAAATGAATGAATGGATGAATAACAAGATAGATGATATAATTATGGATATTTGTTTACAAATATAAACTAATAAGATAATCAACTAATGAACGAACGAATGTATGAGTATACGAATGAATTAATTTTTTGAATAATACATGACTGTGTTCATTATAATTTGTGCGGGGCTCTGGGTGGGTTGACTATTTTAGGGAAAAGGTTTTTCGCGGTGAAAAATGGGTTTGACGTGCATTATGACTTCATAATTTATCACACAGGAATCTTACGAATTGATCTTCGAACTGTGTATTGTTCGCTCCATATAATGATAACATTATGATAATATATAGGGAACATATTTCTCAGATGCTGCGGTATTTTTTTGATGCCCCAAAATGCAAAACAAATATGTTCTATAAACCAATCTACATATCTATCTATCTATCTATCTATCTATCTATCTATCTATCTGTCTATCTATCTATCTATAAATAATCTATGAACAAATCTATGAAATATATATATAAAAAAGTCAATAAAATAAATTTTGACTCTATAATTCATTGGTAAAGTCTTTATTCAATTCAAGAAAGGATTAAATAGTTATTAATTAGTTTTGAAGGAATATATATATATCTGTATATATATATTATTTACGTATTGATATATTTATTCATGTATTTATTTATAATTTTACAAATATTATTTTGTTTAACCTAATCTTTACTGGTGCCTACTGATGCGCTCCTTTGTGATACATTTTGAATGGATGGTGTGACGCGCGGTCTCTATTGTCAAAGATAAGAGAGGATCGAGATGTCATTTTTCAATAGACCGATAAGGCGTGGCCCACTTTGAGTGCGCATGTATTGTGCACAGGAAGTGCAAGTTCTAGTGTAGCCTAATTGTTCGCGTAAATCCTAGTGATGATTTCCTTTGTGATTAAATATATGGATGGCCTGACGGTCTCCATTATAAAAGATAAACGAAGTGAGAGTTGTTGTATTTCAATAGACCGTGGACGCATGGCGCACTTTCAGATTACGCGCGTATTGTTTATAGGAAATGAAAGTGTTCCGCAGAAATCAATACTCAAACAAATCAAACAAAACTCAAATATAGCGCTCATCAAAGTACCGCATATTATGCGGTGCTTTGAATTTTTCTCTTGAAAAGAAAGGATTAAACAGTTAGTTGTTCGTTAGTTGTGGGTGGAATATTTTTCATAGTCCTCAGGATACATGAAATTTCATTTGTAGCTCAACGGAAATAATGCAATGATTGCGTCGCAAAAGATTCCCAAACTAAAGCGTTGATAACGTGTCATAAGGCCAAATAAAAAAAAAAACATGTAGCGTCCCCGCCCGCTTCCTTTTTGGAGGCCGCCTGCTTTTTCTTCTTCTTTTTTTTTTGTGAAAAATCCGGAAAAAAAATAATAAAATGTAAATTTCGTGATTTTTTTTGGGGAAAAAATGATTTTGAAAAAGATCGTACTTTTAATATAGACTCATTCGTTATTTTGGATAAATGGGTCAGTCGGCCATTTTGAAAAAAGTCGGCCATTTTGAAAAAAGTCTGCCATTTTGAAAAAAAAAAGAAAAAAAAAAGGGCCTCCTCCTTCCTTTTTTCAAAAGAGCAGGACGCTAAACATGTTTTTTTTTTATTTGGCCTAAGCGTATATAAACACACAAAATATGTTTATAATCATGGCAAGTTTTTGTCAAGGCATATTAGAACGATTGGAATAAATTTCATCATCTTCATCAGCATCCTCATATTCAATTTCATTCTTATCATCATCATCATCACCATCACTAAGATCATGGTCATTATCATTATCATTATCACCATCGATAACATTATCATCGATATCATCATCACCATCATCGTTATCATCATTATCATCATCATCATCATTATCATTATTATAATCGTCATCATTATCATAATCGTCATCATCTTCATCAGCATCATCGTCAATTTCATTCTTATCATCATTATCATCATTACCATCATCATCATCACCATCACTAAGATCATGGTCATCATTATCATTATCACCATCGATAACATTATCATCATTACCATCACCATCGATATCATTATCATCATCATCATCATCGTTATCATCATTATTATCATCATCATCATTATCATAATCGTCATCATCTTAATCTGTATCATCATCGTCAATTTCATTTTTATCATCATTATCATCATCATCATCATCATCATCATCATCATTACCATCATCTTCATCAGCATCATCGTCACTCATAATTTTACAAATTTGCGGAAGTTTAATTTACATTTGTTTCAGGTTGTTTTGAATCATATAACTAATCAATCAACTTTTTATATAAATTAAAATATAAGTACAATCATACAAAATATTTATGAAATCAGTGGTGTATAGCATAATAATAATAATAATAATAATAATAATATATAGCTATTATATAGCGCCTAATGCAGAACAGCCTCTAATTATTATTACCCCTGGTCATATGGTACAGCCAGACCCGCACAATTATCTTGTACACATTCTCAACTCCTCGGGGAGCATACTAGCGGCGGGCAACCCTACAGGTGCACCAAGCTAATCGTTGGGCTGATAACCTAATCTTTACTGATGCCTACTGATGCGCTCCTTTGTGATAAATTTTGAATGGATGGTGTGACGCGCGGTCTCTATTGTCAAAGATAAGAGAGGATCGAGATGTCATTTTTCAATAGACCGATAAGGCGTGGCCCACTTTGAGTGCGCATGTATTGTGCACAGGAAGTGCAAGTTCTAGTGTAATTGTTCGCGTAAACCCTAGTGATGCTTTCCTTTGTGATTAAATATATGGATGGCCTGACGGTCTCCATTATAAAAGATAAAAGAAGTGAGAGTTGTTGTATTTCAATAGACCGTGGACGCATTGCGCACTTTCAGATTACGCGCGTATTGTTTATAGGAAATGAAAGTGTTCCGCAGAAATCAATACTCAAACAAATCAAACAAAACTCAAATATAGCGCTAATCAAAGTACCGCATATTATGTGGTGCTTTGAATTTTTTTTCTTGAGAAAGAAAGGATTAAACAGTTAGTTGTTTATTAGTTGTGGGTAGAATATTTTTCATAGTTCTAAAGATAAATGAAATTTCATTTGTAGCTCAACGAAAATAATGCAATGATTGCGTCGCAAAAGATTCCCAAACTAAAGCGATGATAATGTGTCATAAGCGTAAATAAACACACACAATATATGTTTATAATCATGGCGAGTTTTTGTCAAGGCATATTAGAACGATTGAAATAAAATGAATATGTTTTGCTTGCAAAAGCATGTATTTAAAAAAGGACAGTATTCTATTATATGTTTTAGTTCATCATCATTATCATTACCATCATCATTATCATCATTACCATCATCATCATCGATATCATTATCATCATCATCGTTATCATCATCATTATCATAATCGTCATCATCTTCATCAGTATAATCATCGTTAATTTCATTC
Source organism: Echinarachnius parma (assembly GCA_037951105.1). Taxonomy (NCBI): domain Eukaryota; kingdom Metazoa; phylum Echinodermata; class Echinoidea; order Clypeasteroida; family Echinarachniidae; genus Echinarachnius; species Echinarachnius parma. The sequence continues at coordinate 34,451 of JBAMJV010004756.1, read as the reverse complement.
ATCAGCATCATCGACACGATCATCATTATCATCAGTATCATCATCGTGAATTTCATTCTTATCATCATCATCATCTTCATCAGCATCATCGACACGATCATCATCATTTTCATCATTTTATCATTATCATCATCATCATCATCGTCATCATCATTATCAGCATCATTATCATCAGTATCAGCATCATTATTGTCATCATCAGTATCATAATCGTCATCATTATCATACTCGTCATCATTATCACACTCGTCATCATCTTCATCAGTATCATCATCGTGAATTTCATTCTTATCATCATCATCATCTTCATCAGCAAGGATCGCTTCTCGAGCATCTTCAACGCTAAACAGAGACTTCGTTCGATGACGAGACATTTTGAGATACGATGTTACATTGATAGTGATAAGCTATTACCAACGAATTGAGAACTAATATGTGAAACAAACTACTCATGAAAATCAAAACGTTGTACTAAATAGTAAAACTCCGAGACTTTATGGCACGATGCGCAGTTGATATCCGACAAGCTTGCATTGAAATAATGGGAATGACTAGATCGAGACTAGCTAATATCCTAAATAATAAACCGGCCCGGTAGACTGTATACGCATGAATGACCTGGAGATCGGAGCTAGGGCTTACCGCGAGCGAGACGGCTTATGACACTGTAAGCTATTCAATTCTGGGCCCAGTACCGTGTATAGGCGTGAATGAATATCGATCGATCTCATTGTGTAAGTACGTGCGCGCGCGCGCCGTGTACAAAAGATACACAGAGCGAGTTTGGAATTCGCTGCTTGTAAAATCATAATGTCCGGCTTACACAGTTCTAGGTAATAATAGACCCAGCGAAACCAAAATCCAGTCAAAATTGCATAAACTCACTTGTATGTGTTTGTATACGAATATCCTGAAAGAGGACTCGTGCATTTCCATGCTAAACTTGTAATAAAACGAAAAATACACAACTACAGTCGGTAAAAATTGAGATGCATGTAGCCACCCAGGTAGCAAGCCAACGTTGGACCAACGTCGGAAACTTGCAAACTCGTTGGAACTCGTTGGACGTTGGACAATCTCGTTGGATCAACGTTGGACCAACATCGGTAACTCGCAGTGAAATGTACGTTGGACAATCTCGTTGGACCAACGTTGGATCAACATCGTTAACTCGCAGTGAAATAGACGTTGGACAATTTCGTTGGACTAACGTTGGATCAACATCGGTAACTCGCAGTGAAAAAGACGTTGGACAATCTCGTTGGACCAACGTTGGACCAACATCGGTAACTCGCAGTGAAAAAGACGTTGGACAATCTTGTTGGACCAACATTGGACCAACATCGGTAACTCGCAGTGAAATGGACGTTGGACAATCTTGTTGGACCAACGTTGGATCAACATCGGTAACTCGCAGTGAAAAAGACGTTGGACAATCTCGTTGGACCAACGTTGGACCAACATCGGTAACTCGCAGTGAAAAAGACGTTGGACAATCTCGTTGGACCAACATTCGATCAACATCGTTAACTCGCAGTGAAATGGACGTTGGACAATCTTGTTGGACCAACGTTGGACCAACATCGGTAACTCGCAGTGAAAAAGACGTGGGACAATCTCGTTGGACCAACGTTGGACCAACATCGGTAACTCGCAGTGAAATGGACGTTGGACAATCTCGTTGGACCAACGTTGCACCAACATCGGTAACTTGCAGTGAAATAGTCGTTGGACAATCTCGTTGGACCAACGTTGGATCAACATCTGTAACTCGCAGTGAAAAAGACGTTGGACAATCTCGTTGGACCAACGTTGGACCAACATCAGTAACTCGCAGTGAAAAAGACGTTGGACAATCTCGTTAGCCCAACGTTGGACCAACATCGGTAATTCGCAGTGAAATGGACGTTGTACAATCTTGTTGGACCAACGTTGGACCAACATCGGTAACTCGCAGTGAAGAAGACGTTGGACAATCTCGTTGGACCAACGTTGGACCAACATCGGTAACTCGCAGTGAAATGGACGTTGGACAATCTCGTTGGACCAACAGTGGACCAACATCGGTAACTCGCAGTGAAATTGACGTTGGACAATCTCGTTGGAGCAACGCTGGACCAACATCGGTAACTCGCAGTGAAAAAGACGTTGGACAATCTTGTTGGACCAACGTTGGATCAACATCGGTACCTCGCAGTGAAAAAGACGTTGGACAATCTCGTTGGACCAACGTTGGATCAACATCGGTAATTCGCAGTGAAAAAGACGTTGGACAATCTCGTTAGACCAACAGTAATGAGTGGACTCAAGTAGAATTACAATCATAAATAGAAGTGCGCCATCCCCGGTGAATTACCATATAGGATCGATATGTATATTATCGGGTGTCAAGAGACCATGTATGAGTTGGGCCATCGATCTACAAGCAGTTAATAAAGTAAGCTTTCAACTATACTCGTGTGCCTACTTGTATTATATTACAACATGGTGTCTGAAGTGAAAGTGACTGTATGTCTGATTCGATTCGCCATGACCTGTGTTGTAGAAATGCTAATTTGAATCCATTTTGGGAGGCGAGCTTCACGGTTGATGTGTGACCGGATATACCATCCAGAAAACGCTTTATTGAGAACTGTACTGTTCGTTATCAACGGTGCATAGCTAGTAGGAAGAAAGAGCTCCAGAAGAGGCAGAAGCGATACTATGACCAGGGTGCCAAGTCGCTGCCGGTGTTGAAGTCTGGAGAACGTGTGTACTACCAAGTGGGAAAAGAATGGAAACCTGGCGTAGTGACAACTCAAGATTCAACGCCCCGCTCGTACCACATCCAGAGTGAGAAAGGTGGGCGGTATCGCCGGAACAGACATCATCTAAAGAAGGGTCGCGCACCTGAAGGTAACATCCATGTTCCAGTAAACGAGGAAACGGAGGTCCCAGAAGCGTGCTGGAGTGAGGTGAAGCCGCCCTCGCAAGAACGTGACAGGCGCTACCCACTTCGACGTCTACTCTCAGACCCCCGGATAGATTAGATTTGTGATAGAGATGAATACCATTTAGGGCAGAATAATCCCTTGGTATCATCTAGGCGTTGGGTAGTCCACCCTGGCACTAGCACGTTAAACCATTTTGCATAAGGTAAATGTCGGTCTTACATAGGGGATGACAACCGTACGAAAGGGGCAGAATAATCCCCTGGTTCCATCTTCTGGGTGTCGGGTAGTCTACCCTGACACTCAAGTTTGTAATTTACCAGTATTTATTATTGTTATGCCAGAGTTACACATAACATTTCGCCTACTTGTATTATATTACAACACCAACGATGGATCAACATCGGTAACTCAAAGTGAAATGGAGGTTGGACAATCTCGTTAGAGCAACGTTGGATCGACATCGGTAACCCACAGTGAAACGTTCGTTAATCCAACGAGAATCCAACATTTCACATCTGTTGTTCACTACATGTAGCTGTTATGTTAGAAAAGGTAATTTTTTTACTCGTAGCACAGGTGGTCAAAACCCCCTTGCATAATAAAAGGATTTATAATTAGCTGCTGAAAGCAGGATGTATGCCATCGTTGGATCAACGTTGGTTCAACGTTGGATGAACGTTGGTTATTATTCATGAATATTCATGAGTGGTTATCATTGACTGCAAAAAGCATTAATAATCATGTTATTTGATTGTTCAGAATGAATCCAATGTTATTATTTACTCATTATTTGAAATATATGTAAGTTATTTATCTACACAAACATTCTAAAGGTTTGTTTCCATGATGTATTTGTGTAAATTCTTAAAACTTTATCCAAACATTCAACTTTATCGAAATACCAACCATCAAACAAATATTAACACAGAAGCTAGGTTATATAAAGCTGAGTGGATGATGTAGATGTAGTGAGTGTAGGAATAGGAATAGGACTATATGGATAGGAATAGGACTAGGAATAGGGTTAGGGTTAGTCTTAGGTAAAGGGAAAACTAGGATAGGATGTTCTAGATATCACCAATAGGCGTGTCATATGAATATTAATTTAATTTTTTTAGTACGGTGAGACGTTGGTCCAATGTTGGACCAACGTTGGACCAACGTTGGATCAACGTTGGACCAACGTTGGAGAAATGTTGGTGAATTACGCTGGACCAACGTTGGATGCTTGTTGGTGACATGTTGGATGCTTGTTGGAGACATGTTGGATGCTTGTTGGATGAGTGTTGGAGACATGTTGGATGCTTGTTGGAAATATGGTGGATGCTTGTTGGACACATGTTGCTTTGACGTTGGATCAACGTTTGCGTACGCCCAACCAACGCTGCTCCAACGTTGGCGAATACAAAATACCAACCTTGGATCAACGTTGGAAAAGCGTTGGTCCAACGTTGACAAATGACAACTTTCCAACGATGGACCAACGTTGATCCAACGTTGGTATTTTGTTTTCGCCAACGTTGGAGCAGCGTTGTTTGGGCGTACGCAAGCAACGTTGGTCCAACGTTGCCGGACAACGTTGGACCAACGTTGCCGAAAAAATTGGACAACGTTGGTCCAACGTTGGACCAACGTTGGCTTGCTACCTGGGCAAGAGATCAAGGTTTGTATCCATGTAATTTATATTTAATTTAGAAGGAAAATAGATGTATTTTTATGCAATTAAACTAGCCCTTTCTCGGACCCGAGAAATCTCGGTTCCCGTCTGTGAGTAGGCACCACGGGGCCCGAGAATTCTCGGTTCCCGTAGTAAACGGGAACAACTAGAAGTGTTGAAGTGACCTTATAAAATATACTGACGTCGATTTCCATTATCATAGTTACCCATGGTTATTAAAGTTACACAAATAATATATAAAGAGGAGTTTTCCTAGTTGTCTAAATAGTTAGGAGACCTCAGTGCATTTTTAAATAACACGAGAAGGCGTGATATGCCGAAGGTAGCATATAGAGTTACATACCGTGTAAATATATGACAATGTAAAGACCTTTTAGTGGAATTGGAGAAGTAACTAATGGAACCGAGTGACCTCCTACACAAAATTGTACATTAGTTTGTTTAATTATACATAATGGCTCAGAATAGTTTAAAACTGTCCACTGGGTGTTGTGTGAAAATGTCAAGTTAAATGGACGTTATATGGCCGATTAATGAGCAAAACTGTAAGGGATATTCACTAATTCATTGCACTCACTTTGTACACGGTTTTTGCAATGGATAATTTAATATCTGAACACTTCAGTCGTAAATATCTTTTTAACGAAAGGGAAATTGGAAAAACCGAAACCTGTCCCGTGCTTTTACAAGAGGGTTTTCGCAAATGCTACGGAAGCGCTGAGTACGGGAGAAGCAGTCAGCTGTGATCGTACCCGTACTCTGGCTACCGTCCCGATCTATTTGCAGTTTCGCAGTGAAGAATACGGGAACTTTTCCTTGCTTCAGAAATTCAGAAATTGTGTACCGCGCACTGACTGCACTTCCGTGGACTGCCCAGCTCGCGGGAGATATGATCGAGTTACACGCGTGCTGATTGGCTGACCACGCCGCTCCGTACTCGCTCTACAACCAGTGCATTTTTAAATAGCACGCGAAGGCGTGATATGCCGAAGGTTAGGTAGCATATAGAGTTACAGACCGTGTACATATATAACAATGTAAAGACCTTTTAGTGGAATTGAAGAAGTAACTAATGGAACCGCGTGACCTCCTACACAAAATTGTACATTAGTTTGTTTAATTATACATAATGGCTCAGAATAGTTTACACTTTTACAGCGATATTACTATTTTGTATTCGTTAGGCTCAGTATGTTCTTTTTCTTTTATCAGATTGTTGCCACTAATAGCACTATTGTAACGCAGCATGCACATAAACGTGTAATAAAAGTCATACAGAGTGGCAATGACAACATTGTGTGCTGATTGGCTGACCACGCCGCTCCGTACTCGCTCTACAACCAATGCTAATTCAGCCGACAACCGTCGTAGATTTCCGGTAAGCACTTTTTGGTACGAAGTAAGATAACGGAAGTGGCATTCATACAAAACTGACCTAAATTATGTAATATCAATATAAATATATTTATATTTCATCGTCATTGTAGTACATAAAAGTGCACAGGATTTTATTATATTTAGTATAGATCTACGGGAAAATTAGCATAAATTGGTTTAATCCAAATTTGCCTTTCCTGACAAACACAATACCAACCAATAGCGAAAACGAAATATTTCTTTAAAATCCTGTACAAATGAATGCGTTTAAGACCCGTATGTTGCCTCGCTTCGTACCCGAAAGTGCTTACCTACATTTCCATGGTACGGGGGAATTTTCGGACTGAGTACGACCACCTGCTGAGATTCCCGTACTAGATGTCCTCCGTATATAGCATTTGCGAAAAACCCCTATACGAATACAACGAGGTATGAGGCAACTGCTATAGCTCCAATTAGATTTTGAGGATTTGGACAATGTGACTAAGTCCCTTTAAGTGTGACTAGGCACCCTTATCTTTGTCACTAAAATTATTATTATTAAAACCGTTGCCAAACAAGCACGCTCTCCAATGATTATGTCAAACCACACACAGTAGCGTATGCGGCTGAGCCACACTGTGCATTAAATATAACTGATTCACACACCATTACGACTTTTAAACACTGTACTTTACTTTCTGAAGTCGTGCAATAAAGGAATGATGATGGAATGATCAGGGAATCCACAAAGGGCCCGTGTTTTATTACATTCACACACGAGTATGAGTCGAATAATGAGAGTTTAGAATTATTGTGCATTGGAGGATGAACACGTGAGAACTATTAACGCCTCCATGGACTGCGTTTTCTACTAGACACTAAATTCACATATTAAAGGATGTAATAACATTGTCCAAATCCTCAAAACTTACTTTGATCTATAATGGTTAAATTTCAATTTATTCTTGCTCCCAACAAAACATTACAAATGAATTATAATAATTTACAAGAAATAGAGATATACATATTGGAAACAAGAGGGGTCCACTCAAATAATAGTTAGGAATATTGTATATTTAAATGAACACATTCTAGACTACAAAAAAGAAGTAAAGATAGGAACAAATTATATTCTTATGAATAGAAAGACTCGAAATACTGACTACCCTTTTTGACAAAACAGTTAGTTAGCGTGTTTTCTTTTCCTAAACGGTTGATGAGTTTGTTACTTTTCAATAGAAAGATCACATTATGCGGGAAAGCTGGCAGTTAAAGTGATCCATGTAAAGTGTCAGATATTGCACAAAATGATATTTGAGACTTCAATCCTATATCAATATCATTGTAAAATACAATTAGAAGATTTGTGAAAGTTTGAAAGAAAACGTCCACTGTTTACCTAGTGGAAAAAACGAATATTGAGTTCATATTTTATCACCGAATACTGAAGGCCTGCCGTAGATTTGTTGCAGTAATAATCGTCCGTTTGACGAATTCCGCACACGTGTATACAGACGGTACAGAATTTGCGCGCGCTCAGCCTATAACGACCCGTCGCGACGGGTCGTTAGGCCGCCGAAGGCCGAAGGTTTCGGCTACTCCGCCCGCCAGAGTTCGTTATCGCGTGGCTCGCCGCCGGCTGCGGCCGGGCGTGTACAACTACGACAATTGTACGTTTATCCAAAAGCGTTAGCTAACGCTTTTGAAATAATGATTTTCAATGATAATTATCTTCATACTGAAGGGACATTTGACAAAATCTAACCCTATTTTATTATTCTCTTACCATAAGCTAAACAACACGGCAGAAGAGAGCTGAGGAAGCTCCAAGTAATTTTTGTGGAGTTAGACACTTTACGTGGATGTCTTTAACCTATTGCCTATACGGGATCCTGGTGAGCCTTGTAAACTATTCTCTCTATGCGAATTGCAAACTCTAGTAGGGAACAGGTTAAGCGAATGCAGAAGCGATAGAATACATGACAAGGAAATGGAAAACTTGTTCAGACATAATTTACAAATAAAGTGGAGACGGCATGGCTGCAGACTGAAAAGAGGCTAACGTAAAACAAAATTATATCAATAATTCAAACTTATAGAGAAACTGACCAGAACTATATAATATAAATTTAAAAAAGCAAAGAAAATGGGATTCCTCCGGAATCTAGTTATTATCCCGTTTACTACGACTATATAAGCACCATTTCCTACCCTGAAAACGAGATTCTTTTCACCGTGCGAGAAACCGAAGCCCCCAACAAAAGCCCAGCGGTCTGCTGCATGTGGCCGCGTGTGCGAGCCAAGACCGAATTAGCGAACGCACTATTCATCAGTGCATGCAGCTGGTGACGTCTTTCGCGCATGCGCAATTCATTCCTTGTTTTGACATCAGCATGAACAGAGGCAAATTATACGGAGCTCTCTCCGCTCCCCACGCCACGCAGCCACTGAGTAGCCTGGCCTCGATCGCAGCGGAATGCCCGCCCGCGCTGTCCGGCCTGGTGGCTGTGTGGCGCTGGCTGCTCGGCATGCACAGCTAGCTAGCCTGTCAAATCAGCATGGCAGATGTGTATCGAAAGGCTTTCCGTTTGTTTCTGAAATGATTACAGAGACATGTCGTTACCTAACATTCTCTCCACCTCGAATAAAACAAAACAAACAACAATCACACAATAACTGAACCGCTAAAACGGCCTCAAAACTAATATAAGATAAAGTTAGATCCAAAATGATTACCATTATGAATTGATGACTATATCCTTCTAGCCCTTTTTTCAGGTACATTTTGTATCGTCGATATCCCGATCCGTAATACTAAAATCCCTTTTTGCAGTGCTCCTATATTATGTGTGAGAGTGGTTTGTGTGTGTGGATGCAGATACGTTTGTTTCTGTTATTTATTGGTAAACATAAATATCATATTTGCACTATTTTATATTCTTGCATCATTTCATCAATTTTCCTTGGAAATAAAACAATAAGGATAAATGTACAAACAGTTACATATTTTCAACGTGAATTCATAATTATTTTAAATCTAATTCATAATAATATATCTTATATGTAAAGATGATTGTTTCAATATACGATGAACAAATACAATCGTAAATAAACTTGAGTAGAATCGTATAACATACATGTAGACTGAGTTATAGGCCTAATTTATTTTTTGTTTACTAATAATCTCAGCCTCTGCTTTAGCATTACAGTATTTTTGTTAGCAGTATACAAATGTTTTATGTCAGAGCGGTACATCGTGGCAGTTCGGTAAAAGAGCAATCATAATTATAGCTACGATGTAAATCTGATCGTAACATGAATGAATGGATGAATAACAAGATAGATGATATAATTATGGATATTTGTTTACAAATATAAACTAATAAGATAATCAACTAATGAACGAACGAATGTATGAGTATACGAATTAATTAATTTTTTGAATAATACATGACTGTGTTCATTATAATTTGTGCGGGGCTCTGGGTGGGTTGACTATTTTAGGGAAAAGGTTTTTCGCGGTGAAAAATGGGTTTGACGTGCATTATGACTTCATAATTTATCACACAGGAATCTTACGAATTGATCTTCGAACTGTGTATTGTTCGCTCCATATAATGATAACATTATGATAATATATAGGGAACATATTTCTCAGATGCTGCGGTATTGTTTTGATGCCCCAAAATGCAAAACAAATATGTTCTATAAACCAATCTACATATCTATCTATCTATCTATCTATCTATCTATCTATCTATCTATCTATCTATCTATATATCTATCTATAAATAATCTATGAACAAATCTATGAAATATATATATAAAAAAGTCAATAAAATAAATTTTGACTCTATAATTCATTGGTAAATTCTTTATTCAATTCAAGAAAGGATTAAATAGTTATTAATTAGTTTTGAAGGAATATATATATATCTGTATATATATATTATTTACGTATTGATATATTTATTCATGTATTTATTTATAATTTTACAAATATTATTTTGTTTAACCTAATCTTTACTGGTGCCTACTGATGCGCTCCTTTGTGATACATTTTGAATGGATGGTGTGACGCGCGGTCTCTATTGTCAAAGATAAGAGAGGATCGAGATGTCATTTTTCAATAGACCGATAAGGCGTGGCCCACTTTGAGTGCGCATGTATTGTGCACAGGAAGTGCAAGTTCTAGTGTAGCCTAATTGTTCGCGTAAACCCTAGTGATGATTTCCTTTGTGATTAAATATATGGATGGCCTGACGGTCTCCATTATAAAAGATAAACGAAGTGAGAGTTGTTGTATTTCAATAGACCGTGGACGCATGGCGCACTTTCAGATTACGCGCGTATTGTTTATAGGAAATGAAAGTGTTCCGCAGAAATCAATACTCAAACAAATCAAACAAAACTCAAATATAGCGCTAATCAAAGTACCGCATATTATGCGGTGCTTTGAATTTTTTTTCTTGAGAAAGAAAGGATTAAACAGTTAGTTGTTTATTAGTTGTGGGTAGAATATTTTTCATAGTTCTAAAGATAAATGAAATTTCATTTGTAGCTCAACGAAAATAATGCAATGATTGCGTCGCAAAAGATTCCCAAACTAAAGCGATGATAATGTGTCATAAGCGTATATAAACACACACAATATATTTTTATAATCATGGCGAGTTTTTGTCAAGGCATATTAGAACGATTGAAATAAAATGAATATGTTTTGCTTGCAAAAGCATGTATTTAAAAAAGGACAGTATTCTATTATATGTTTTAGTTCATCATCATTATCATCATTACCATCATTATCATCATTACCATCATCATCGATATCATTATCATCATCATCGTTATCATCATCATTATCATCATCGTCATCATTATCATAATCGTCATCATCTTCATCAGTATAATCATCGTTAATTTCATTCATCAGCATCATCGACACGATCATCATTATCATCAGTATCATCATCGTGAATTTCATTCTTATCATCATCATCATCTTCATCAGCATCATCGACACGATCATCATCATTTTCATCATTTTATCATTATCATCATCATCATCATTATCAGCATCATTATCATCAGTATCAGCATCATTATTGTCATCATCAGTATCATAATCGTCATCATTATCATACTCGTCATCATTATCACACTCGTCATCATCTTCATCATTATCATCATCGTGAATTTCATTCTTATCATCATCATCATCTTCATCAGCAAGGATCGCTTCTCGAGCATCTTCAACGCTAAACAGAGACTTCGTTCGATGACGAGACATTTTGAGATACGATGTTACATTGATAGTGATAAGCTATTACCAACGAATTGAGAACTAATATGTGAAACAAACTACTCATGAAAATCAAAACGTTGTACTAAATAGTAAAACTCCGAGACTTTATGGCACGATGCGCAGTTGATATCCGACAAGCTTGCATTGAAATAATGGGAATGACTAGATCGAGACTAGCTAATATCCTAAATTTAAAAAAATTGCCCTAATTGTGAGGGTATATTTGAAACTATTACACATTTTTTGTGTCAGTGTCCAGAGTACATAGTTCAAAGGGCCATGTTGATGGCTGAAACAGGTTTATATGAAGAAGGAAAAATAATGACTTTGTTAAATTCTTTAGAGCGACCCCTCCAACAAGCTCTCGTTGATTATGTAAGAAGAACCGGGAGATTACCCGTATAATATTAAGAGTTTGTATTGATATTGTTTTTGTATAATAATTATGTTTGGCTCTCGTAAAATTATATGCATGCTCAAGCCGGAACAGAGACTGTTTACAGGACATCTGTGCAGGCCTCTGAAGCTGGTTTGATCAGCATATAAATTTTGCTGAAAAAGTAATGCGTAACCTTCTTTTGCATAATTTGTTTATGTTAATAATTAGTAAATTACATCCTGCACTTTGCACTTTCACTTTCAAAGCCCCAAAATGTTTGCTACCTTGTATGTTCTTGAATAATTGAAAATCTCTTTTTTGAGTTGATTTGATTTGATATATAATTTTGTTTTGTTTTTTGGAATCGGATGCAGGTGCAAAATAGAACGAAGGCGACCAGACCGCATCTCCATGCATCGGGGGGCCTAGACTGATTCGTCAGTTGAGAAGCCTGCTCAACGTACCGAGCCGGGTTGGCCCGATGATGCCTTTAATTTTGGTTTTGTTTATCGATGGTTTGAAAACGTTTATGCACCCCCAAAAGAAAGAAAAGAAGAAATACAAATAATGAAAATATTAAAATAAAGAAAATTAATGAGAAGAATTAAAATAATATTTAGTTATTGGCGAAAATATTCAAATTGAATGAACCGCCAATAAACTCTAAACAACAACAACAATAATAAACCGGCCCGGTAGCCTGTATACGCATGAATGACCTGGAGATCGGAGCTAGGGCTTACCGCGAGCGAGACGGCTTATAACACTGTAAGCTATTCAATTCTGGGCCCAGTACCGTGTATAGGCGTGAATGAATATCGATCGATCTCATTGTGTAAGTACGTGCGCGCGCGCGCCGTGTACAAAAGATACACAGAGCGAGTTTGGAATTCGCTGCTTGTAAAATCATAATGTCCGGCTTACACAGTTCTAGGTAATAATAGACCCAGCGAAACCAAAATCCAGTCAAAATTGCATAAACTCACTTGTATGTGTTTGTATACGAATATCCTGAAAGAGGACTCATGCATTTCCATGCTAAACTTGTAATAAAACGAAAAATACACAACTACAGTCGGTAAAAATTGAGATGCATGTAGCCAAGAGATCAAGGTTTGTATCCATGTAATTTATATTTAATTTAGAAGGAAAATAGATGTATTTTTATGCAATTAAACTAGCCCTTTCTCGGACCCGAGAAATCTCGGTTCCCGTCTGTGAGTAGGCACCACGGGGCCCGAGAATTCTCGGTTCCCGTAGTAAACGGGAACAACTAGAAGTGTTGAAGTGACCTTATAAAATATACTGACGTCGATTTCCATTATCATAGTTACCCATGGTTATTAAAGTTACACAAATAATATATAAAGAGGAGTTTTCCTAGTTATCTAAATAGTTAGGAGACCTCAGTGCATTTTTAAATAACACGAGAAGGCGTGATATGCCGAAGGTAGCATATAGAATTACATACCGTGTAAATATATGACAATGTAAAGACCTTTTAGTGGAATTGGAGAAGTAACTAATGGAACCGAGTGACCTCCTACACAAAATTGTACATTAGTTTGTTTAATTATACATAATGGCTCAGAATAGTTTAAAACTGTCCACTGGGTGTTGTGTGAAAATGTCAAGTTAAATGGACGTTATATTGCCGATTAATGAGCAAAACTGTAAGGGATATTCACTAACTCATTGCACTCACTGTGTACACGGTTTTTGCAATCCAGTGGAAAATTTAATATCTGAACACTTCAGTCGTAAATATCTTTTTAACGAAAGGGAAATTTGAAAAACCGAAACCTGTCCCGTGCTTTTACAAGAGGGTTTTTCGCAAATGCTACGGAAGCGCTGAGTACGGGGAAGCAGTCCGCTGTGATCGAACCCGTACTCTGGCTACCGTCCCGATCTATTTGCAGTTTCGCAGTGAAGAATACGGGAACTTTTCCTTGCTTCAGAAATTCAGAAATTGTGTACCGCCCACTCCACTGCACTTCCGTGGACTGCCCCGCTCGCGGGAGATATGATCGAGTGACACGCGTGCTGATTGGCTGACCACGCCGCTCCGTACTCGCTCTACAACCAGTGCATTTTTAAATAGCACGCGAAGGCGTGATATGCCGAAGGTAGCTTATAGAGTTACAGACCGTGTAAATATATAACAATGTAAAGACCTTTTAGTGGAATTGAAGAAGTAACTAATGGAACCGAGTGACCTCCTACACAAAATTGTACATATATTTTTTTTTATTATACATAATGGCTCAGAATAGTTTACACTTTTACAGCGATATTACTATTTTGAATTAGTTAGGCTCAGTATGTTCTTTTTCTTTTATCAGATTGTTGCCACTAATATCACTATTGTAACGCAGCATGCACAGAAACGTGTAATAAAAGTCATACAGAGTGGCAATGACAACATTGTGTGCTGATTGGCTGACCACGCCGCTCCGTACTCGCTCTACAACCAATGCTAATTCAGCCGACAACCGTCGTAGATTTCCGGTAAGCACTTTTTGGTACGAAGTAAGATAACGGAAGTGGCAGTCATACAAAACTGACCTAAATTATGTAATATAAATATAAAAAGCAAAGAAAATGGGATTCCTCCGGAATCTAGTTATTATTATAATAACAACTAGAAGTGTTGAAGTGACCTTATAAAATATACTAACGTCGATTTCCATTATCACAGTTACACATGGTTATTATAGTTACACAAATAATATATAAAGAGGAGTTTTCCTAGTTGTCTAAATAGCTAGGAGACCTCATTCCATTTTTAAATAGCACGCGAAGGCGTGGTATGCCGAAAGTAGCATATAGAGTTACAGACCGCGTAAATATATAACAATGTAAAGACCTTTTAGTGGATTTGAAAAAGTAACTAATGGAACCGAGTGACCTCCTACACAAAATTGTACATATATTTGTTTAATTATACATAATGACTCAGATTAGTTTACACTTTTACAGCGATATTACTATTTTGTATTCGTTATGCTCAGTATGTTCTTTTTCTTTTATCAGATTGTTGCCACTAATGGCACTATTGTAACGCAGCATGCACATAAACGTGTAATAAAAGTTATACAGAGTGGCAATGACAAAATTGCTTGTAGAAATTATATAATTAAGAAACGCGTGATGTTAATGGGAGTGTCCGCCTTTTGCAAGCCAAATTTCAAAAGTTCGTTTTATATAATTTTTCTCAGAACATAACAAAATATTGATTTACAATTTAGTACAAATATAACGAAATATTGATTTACAATTCAACACATAATATAACAAAATATTAATTTACAATTCAGTACATAATATAATGGAACAAAATGAGCTTATATAGCAATATAATATATTATACAATAACGTAATCCATTTTAAGCAAACAAAATAAACAATCCTTTTTTTTCTTTTTTCTTTTTTATATCATGGACTGAAAAAAATGGAGGGATCCACTAAAAAGCATTGCTTGTAAATTGTGGATCCCTCAAAAAAAAATCAAGCACAACTGGCAATTGCAATAATACAGAATAAAAGAAGGCAAAAATGACACACACAAATGAGGTGCAAGCTCATTAAAAAAGTAGTTATATCAAAATTCTATTATGGAAGCCTACGAAGAATCATAACAATGAAAAGACAAGACAACACACAAACCTATATACAAGACACACGCACACGTATACCACAGATACTTAACCCTACCTGAAGCATGGTCGTCTACCATGTTGCCTAGTTGTCAAAAGTTAAACAGCGGTTAGGGGAAAATATCATCAAGGCAAAACAAATAAACACTTGAAGGTATAATATAGGTTTTCCCATCCATTTTAACACTTTTGTCATTTAATGTCATTAATTTGTACATCAAATTCGTCCCGAGGAACCACCAGAGCGGAAATCCCACCTTCAATTTCGTCAATTATCAATCTAATTAGTCATTTGTCAATCAAACACTTCGCATTCAAAACCGTCAATTGTCATTGGAATTCGTCTCAGCCGCTGAGCGAATGGTGAATGTTAAGATCAAATTGGTCTTTGTTCAATCAATATCGTGTTTTTTCATTCCAATTCGTCACATGGTATAACCCTATATGCCTGTCCGTGTCATGACTATGTAGATGGTAGGTTGCTAGGTGGGTATGTGTGAGTGTGTTTGTCTGTGTGCGTATTGTGTGTATTGTTTTTATATTATTTGATATTGTTTTATATATAGGTTTTCCCATCCATTTTCAAACAAACTTCATTCAATTTCATTAATTGTAAACTTCAATTTCGTCTCGCAAAGTCCGGAACGTGCAATTGCTATTAATATTCGATTTAGTCATTCATCGTTTAATTTAGTCAATGACCAATCATCTTTTCAAATTTGTCATGATGTGGGGCGACATAAAGTTGCTCCGTTGACATAATTTTCGCCAACATAAAATAGAGTAAGCTTTCCATTAACAAGTTTCCGTCATAAAATAGTATGTGAAATTTGTCGGAAAGGATTTTGCGGCTATAGCATATTCTGTCAGCGGAGCATTTCTCGCGCGGTGACTTTATCGCAGTATCGCTCAGGACTTGTCGGTGGAGCACTTTGTTGCAGGAGATTCTGCCGCGGAGCAAATATCACGAAGTTGTTTCGCAATTTTCGAAGAAAATGTTTTGTATTCAATGTAATCGCGGCAGGAAAATGGAATCGAATGTATTCTATCGGATGCGCATGCGCAGTTTTGTTGGAAAATAAGACATGCGCAATGCGTGCTCTGAAATTAAAGACAAATGCAATATGATTGTAATTCAAATCAACAGACTAATTTCGCGCGTGTACGCATCGATTTACTTCACATTTGTCATGTGACTGCAACGTTCAACTGCATGAACATTGATAGTATACATTATACAGGGTTTCTGCTGAAATAAATCATGATGATGATATATATATATCGACTAGAAGAAGCCAACGTTCACAATTTCTAGCTAACAATCGCTGCGTGTCTTTCCAACATACATGGTCAACTTACATTGAGTCCAATGGCTGTTGTTTCTTACGGACAGGGATGAAATTCTGATGAACTCTTTATTGGACAAAGTCTGAAGTTTATTGATCGTTTGCTTCTCACCGATTCGAAGGCGTCGAATGCAGGTAATCATCCGATTTTTCCTTGTTATACAATTGTTTATCCTATTAAATGGAGCAATATTCGATTAAAATATTCTAGTATTTCTGACTGCCAATATATCGGAACAATTTTGATAGCATAATGCGTTGATATGAGTTGATATGTGTTACAGTTTTTAATCATATCAAATCGGGTAGTAATCAAACTATTAATTGTGACTGCCAATATTTCGGGAAAATCTTAAAGCATGACGAAGGGTTGAAATAGCAGGTCTTCACAATGTGTATAATATTAATACTTAATTGTCGCTCATTAATTTGGTTGTGTTACAGATTGTATCAAATCTAATCGAGTAATATCCAATTGATATTGATATTGTAACTGCTATGATTTTGGAAACATTTTAAACAGCATTACAAGTTATAATTGTGGGTCTTCCCTTTTAACAGTTTACTAAGATATGGGCGAAGGTCTCTTGAGATTAACTTTAATATTTAAGCTCCAGTTTAAATAACTGCTATTGTAGTTTTGGAAAATGTATGTTTATTTTTACATTCAGTTTTCATATATAGAGAATACATATTCAAGGAAACAAGTCGACATTAACACTATACTGTTTAGCATAAATGCGATAACAAATGTTAATTTGGTTGTGTTACAGATTGTATCAAATCTAATCGAGTAATATCCAATTGATATTGATATTGTAACTGCTATGATTTTGGAAACATTTTAAACAGCATTACAAGTTATAATTGTGGGTCTTCCCTTTTAACAGTTTACTAAGATATGGGCGAAGGTCTCTTGAGATTAACTTTAATATTTAAGCTCCAGTTTAAATAACTGCTATTGTAGTTTTGGAAAATGTATGTTTATTTTTACATTCAGTTTTCATATATAGAGAATACATATTCAAGGAAACAAGTCGACATTAACACTATACTGTGTAGCATAAATGCGATAACAAATGTAAATAAATATGAAGAAAACGATAATAATAATAATTGACTTTCGATCAATAATCAATCACTGTTCCTTCATATCGAGTTTATAATCACGAACAAAATAATATTTTTATTTATCATACGTTAAAGGAGTAGTATTCGGGCAATTTAATGTCATTTTAGGGCACTACAACGTTATTTTCGGGCTTAACATCAACAACATA
This sequence comes from Echinarachnius parma, assembly GCA_037951105.1. NCBI lineage: Eukaryota > Metazoa > Echinodermata > Echinoidea > Clypeasteroida > Echinarachniidae > Echinarachnius > Echinarachnius parma. The sequence continues at coordinate 16,515 of JBAMJV010004756.1, read as the reverse complement.
ATTTTCGGGCAACAAAGAGACGAAGACCTGTTTTAAAAATTGTATATTTGCTTGTCAGACGAAAATGGAAAGTATAATTATTCGAGCAAAATACCTCAGCCACCTTACCCTGAGATAAATGTGTTCCTACGCCCATGAGTAGTCTTTTATTGCAATGAAGTAGATTCTGTTCTTATTTCATCTAGCCACGTAATTATAATGAAAAATGTCCACAGAAGTAACGTTCAGTGTTTTTCAGTATGTAGTTTTGGATTTAAAATATTAAAATATTCATAAAGACTGACCATTTCGTTGTACAGGACGAACGAAAAGAAAAGGAAGTCTTTCATGTATCATTAATAATTTTACCGCTCGAATTCATTGTAACAAATTTAAAATAAATACTGTAGATTATATTTGTATACCATCGAATTGTTTAAGTATAATAGTAAATATCTACAGAATAAATATTTGTATTGATATAATGCTGAGTCGTAACGTATATTTGTGTAAAGCCTAACAATAAAGTATGTTGTGGAGGATGCATGTCAAGAAGAAATGGACGTCAATTTAATGTTTTTAAATATGTTAAATAATACTAAAATCAGTAGTGGATATTGTAATAGAAATTGTGTCTTTCACTTTGTAATAGTTATCAAATACAGTCAAAAGCACACTAGTTTTGTGTACATTAAAAGAAGAAGTATGCGTATAAGAGGGACTCATATATTTCCTAATGAAAAATACTACCGTTATAGATCTGGCTCCAAATCGCTTTCATAAGGTGAACGTTGTTTCTAGAATTGAGTAGAGGGATAGATATGATGTCACCCAAACGTGGATGAAATGATGTCGCCCTTTAGAAACGTGATGTTATTTTAAAGGGATCTAGTAGCTCTGTTGACATGTGCAAGACGCGACGAATGGTTGATCAAAATAATGTGTATTATTAGGATCTGACATGTCCACTAAGTAATGTGTGAAAATGTCACATTAAATGGTTATTATATGGCGGAGTAATGAGCGGAAAAGCAAAGTGATATTCGCAAGCTCATTGCACTGACTTTGTACACAGTTATAACTTTCCAGTGGATAATTAAAAGTCCGAACACTCCAATCGTCAATATCTTTAATGAAGGCAATATGATAAACTAACTGTCCTGATTTTTTGGATTCTCATTACCATAACTAAACAACACGGTATGAATGAAAACTACAGGATCTCCAAGTAAGTTTTCTGTGGATTTGAGACAAGTTACTAGCCATCACTTTAAAGGCCTGTAAAGTGTCTAACTCCAAGAAAATTACTTGGAGCTTCCTCGTTTTTCTTCTACCGTGTTGTTTAGCTTATGGTAAGAGAATAATAAAATAGGGTTAGATTTTTTCATATGCCCCTTTAGTATGACGATATCTATCATTCAGCTCAAAGGCGTTAACAAACGGTCATAAACCTCATATACATCCGTTGTAAAAGCTGAGGCATTTTTTCGCTTTTTCAACCAGGAAAGCAGTGTTCTCTTTCAATGAAACTTTCACACATCATTCAGACATATCTTACATATTTTGGTATAGGATTGAAGTCTCAAATGTCATTTTGGGCAATATCTGACATTTTACAGGCCTCACTTTAATATTGTGAAATGTATACGTAAGAGGAGCATGATATATAGCAAGTGTAAAATCCACGTATGAGCGAAAGATAATTATTTATGCTATAGCTTAAATTAATTCAAATAGCTAAGTCTTGAAATGGGTACAAAAATGTACGTCAGGGGTGGATCTCAGATCCTCAAGATCTTAGTACATGAAAAAGAGGGGCATTGGCATATTAGGCGTGGTGCTGGTGAGGGGGTGGCTGCAGCCCCCCGGGAGTTCTGAAACGGCCATATTCGGGCAAAAAGCAACTCAAATCAGAGGTGTCAATCCTGGGGGGGGGGGGAGGCAATATATCGTTTTGCCCCCCTCCCCCCAATAATTCCGAAAATGAAGGAAAAATCGAGGGACATAATGACAAAGAAGGGGAAAAACACAATTATCAATAATCAAACTTCAAAATAGCTGTTTTTTACTTTGAAAAAGACTGCGAATCTCGTTTTTGCAAATAGTTTCTTATCAAGATTATTATTAATTCCCATTGCAAGCTTCATTTCGGTGGCGGGAACTCACATTTCGAAATGTGTTGGGTAATGCAAAATCTCAAACGCACATAAAGGAAACGGAGCCATAACTAAACCCTCATCTATAGAACACCGTCACAGAAAATAATATAATCTAAACTAATCCATCTTTCAATTCTGTCCACAAGCGCTGAAGCGCCAAATTGAAAGAAGGGGGAAAATTAAACCAGCAGTCCGTGTAAGTTAGTACTACCATTAAAACCAATTGCTCCTTTGCATAACTTTAGGATTATGTTATGATCATAGGCGTACCCAGGGGGGAGGGGTCACCCCCCCCCCCTTAGACCAAACAATTTTTTTTGGGGGGAGGGGGGTTTAACCCGCCCCCCCCCCCCCCCCATTTCAAATTTTAACTGTTCTCGAGACCAAATGTAAATGGTTTCTACCGTCATGTCATTTTCGATGGTCTGTCTCGACCTCGAAAAGTGTGAAAAACTGTGGTCCCGGCCTCAAAAATGTCAAATTTCCACGACCACCACCACCCCCCCCCCCCCCCCCCCCCCGTCCTCGCTTACAGGATTCTCAACCACTTGGTCTTGTGGCCAAAAATTCGCGGTCTCGCCTGCGAACATTTTCTACGACTACCACCGCCCCCCCCCCCCCTCTCACCCCCCCCCCCCCGGGGGAGGATCTAGCGTTTTGCTAAGGGGGGGGGGTTGCTATTTTGAACCCTCGTAAGTGATTTTGTTTCACCTTTTTTCCACTGATACATTTTCACTTGGCAGTCCAAGGGGGGGGGGGGGGGGGGGGTTAAACCCCCTAACCCCCCCCCCCCCCCCCCCCGTAGATCCACCACTGCCCCCTGCTTACCGGATTCTCAACCACTGGGTCTTGGTCTTGGTTTCGAAAATTGTGGACCGGGACCTGGCCATGATCTTGAAAATGTCGAAAATTCGCAGTCTCGGCTGCGAAAATTGTCTACGACTACCCACCCCCCCCCCCCCCCCCCCCCCCTGGTTATGCTAGTCTAGGAATTATCTGGCAAAGAGCAATTTATTTGAATGGGAGTACTTATTCGGTCAGTGTTCGCCCAAGCGTAAATGAAAATTTGCTTTGTCAGTGGCACTTGATAGATGAGACCATCGGACATATATCGACATGAAAAAATCTTCAAAATATTTTGAAATGTAATTTTGACAGATTTTTCAAAAGTGTAACGCTTTTTTTGATACGCCCTGTATACACACCCATAAAAGATCCACTATTTTATACCTATTAAACCCCATCTTGAGAGAGTGCTAAAATGCGAACATCCAAAAGCTTCCGGGGGCTCTGCCCCCTGGACCCCCGGCAAGGGCAATAAGGGGTCCCCACATGTACCCCTAATGGACAAAACTGTTTGCAAAGGTCGTAAATTAAACTAACATTGGTTAAAATTGATATTTGTATCACTTATAAAGAAACATCTTCATAAGTGCTAATATCAACAAGCTTTCGGGGCTGATGTGCCCCCTAGGCCACTGTTATAAGGCCCTTTGACCACCTAATACTCTTTAATTGTTTGTCCTCGCTATGCCCTTTAAAAATACGCTACGAATAGATAAACTATTGTATACAAATTTATCACACATCATATCAGTTCTAAATGTCTGAATGTGGGTGCCCCTTGACTCAACCCATTTAGTGCTTCGAGCCATCAAGACGCTTTCAATGTGGGCAGAATAAAATTGTATTTGTAATGAAACAGATGGACTTTGTATTCCTAATTATACATCTTGAAAGTTATAAATGGCTAAAAACCCCAAAGCATATGGGGCTCCACCCCCTAGACTCCCTGCTGGGGTTTCATTCAGTTGACAAATATTTTCCGCCGTCCCCCCCCCCCCCCCCCCTTGTCTTTAAATCATGGGCATGTTAATGTTGGGCTTTTGGCTCTCTCGCCGGTGACTCTGGTCAATTTTGCCCCCCCCCCCCGCCTGGTCAATTTTGCCCCCCCCCCCCCCCCCCCCTCCCCGCCATATCGTAAAAACGGATCGACGCCTCTGCCTCACATTTTGACAAAACATGTAATTTTCGAGCCAAACCGCCTCATATACGGACAATATCTTGTTATTTTTAAACCATCAAAAACATAATTTACCTTAACGGGCATCAAAGAGGTATAACTTTTCTTTTGGCTTGACAGGTGAAAAACGGGATGGATCATTATTCGGGCAAAATACCTCAGCCCCCCATGAGAAAAATGTGCCCCTTTACGCCCTTGAAGAGGAGGGCAAGGTACAAGCTAAGCCAATATAAACCTCTAAAGGCTTGTTTTTTGTAAAAATGTTATGGGTAAACCACCGTGGCAGCAGCTCGCATATGACGTCATGATTGTTGGCAATGGCCAGTGATTACGAACGACATTCACATTATTCTCAACACAGTTCAAACCGTCATTGATATTTTGTACTGCTCTATCGTTTTTGCTCATATTTTTCGCGCATGATTCATATATTATTCACCTTCTTTCATTATAACAAATATCACATTTCTAAGGTGGAATTACCGTTAAAATGTTCATTACTAGATGGTTGTAGTGGTGGTGGTGGTGGTAGTGTGTGTGTGTGTGTGTGTGTGTGTGTGTGTGTGTGCGTGTGTGTGTGTGTGTGTGTGTGTGTGTGTGTGTGTGTGTGTGTGTGTGTGTGTGTGTGTGTGTGTGCGTGTGTGTGTGTGTGTGTGTGCGTGTGTGTCTGTCTGTGTGTGCGTTTGCTTGTGGGGATTAGGGGGTGGTGCAATACTTCTCATAGGGGACTATTACCCCCTTGACCCACTAGATAAGCCTCTGAGAGAACGAAGTTGCGATAAACATAATGTCGAAGTCAGCATTTCATCAGAAGCTCGCAGTTAATGAGCGGAGGCGCGGTGCTATAAACAAACCAGTCGGCGTCATCGTTAGAAAGGAAGGCTCACGGTCTTTTTATCACCGCATTATACTAGGTATCGACAAATTATGTGACAATCAGCCATTTTCTGAAAGCATTTGTATCTAGGAGGATAAATGGTAAAAAGCGCTGACAGATGAACAGATTTACGGTGTTTTCTTGGTTATGTTTATGTCACCCAAGTCCGACGGCCTTTAGCATGTTAAACCAGTGCTGTAGCTACGGGGGAGGGGGAAAGGGGGGATGGGAATGGTGACTGGGCGCGCCCCCAATAATTTTACCCCAAAAAACATTTATTGACAATATAAAACAGCCAATGGAAAACAGAAAAGGCAGAAGCCCAACAAAATGTCCGTTACCCTTAATACAATTACACAATTAAAATCAATAAATACAACAATTATAAAACAGTGTATGAATACATATAGCTTAATATTATTTACAACTATACAGTTAAAAACATATTTGAGAATTATAGACCCCGAAATTTAATTTCACCAATTTACTAACAGTTATATATGTAAATGTGATTTCAGTGCTCTTGTAAAGGTTTTAAGCGAAGGGCTATATATAATTTATTGTGGAAGATTATTCTAATCACATTAAGGGATAATCTGTGGAAAATCAAAATACAAAGTTTGAAAGGTATATAATGAGGCTTTATTGTGACACCGATTTCGAGTATTCTTATTTAAAAATACGAGAGATATGATCGATCAAACTTGAGTTTCCGAACTTTTTTTGAGGGGTTTATTTCGGTGATATGTGTGATGCATTTCCGAAGATGAACATGATTATGTGGCCTATCGTAGTTATGGTTATGACGTATGACGGCAAGTGCAATTAAAGGTACTTTATATTTATTTTGATTTGAATTTATTTCCATATTTCACAAATAAGTTTTGAACGAGTAACTATACAAACAAACAATATATTCATAACTAAATACAATACAAAAAACACAGAAGATTAATATAAAATAAATATGTAATAATCAACAATTTGTTTGTAATTAACATCACGTGAAATATGGGGGAACCAAAAAGAAGCAAAGCTTGTAAACACATTTGGTTCCCAGGGGTAATTGTGTCTGATGACTTATAAATATTGAAAAAGAAAACATTTAAATAAAAAACAAAAACAAAAAACAATAAAAGAACAAGTTAAAGAAATGGTAGCTAGAGATGAGTTAGGGCTAGGCTCGACTATTATATGGCAAATTGTGGTTTCGCTAGCTTTTCTTTTTTGGATATCAAATGAAATGTGTAATTGCTTCTTTAATATGTATTTATGTTATATTTTGACCTGCTTGGTGAAAACATAATTTCATATCGTAATATTATATTTTAACTTATTGTCTTTCTATATTTCACATGTGTATTCTTATTGCTATTATATTCCCATTACCTTGTGTTTTATGGAATAAATAATTAGCGAATTTCAAATGAAATTTTAACTTAAATTTCAATTTCAATGGTATTAGTCAAAAATCCAAACATACAATAATTCTTTTCAATTAATTATAACATGTGCACAGCATTTTATTGAATTTGTTTTCCGTCACATTACACATTTCTGAAAACATTGTTGAATCGTCAAGTTTCTCTAAAGTAGTCTCTTGTTTTAACGGCTGCTATTTGTATTTTAAAAACGCCTCCTAACTCAGTCGTTCTTTCTACCATTCGAGCATGATTAGATCCCGGGATTATATATCAACTATTACATTTAAATGGTTGGATACAAACGTTAGTCACTTACATGTATATCCAGTCTGACAAAAAAAATCGTATTTCCCTTTAAGAATTTGTTTTTTAGTAGAATCACCAGAAAAAGAAGAAGACCACCCTTTTCCGTCTTCGCAATCCTATTTACAAAATAGGTTGTGATGAGTTTGACAACGCAATTTATGTGAATGTCAGCGTGTTTTTTTTGTTATCCATGTCTACATTTGACCATTTATTTACGAAGAAAGTTCTGACACAATACCTTTCGCATCATATAGACCCATCGCCTACCTGGGAACCTGGCAGCTCCTGTAGTATCTATATGGGCATTGTAACATTTAATAGGGAACGGGTTAAATTTCCCTTGAATCCCACATGCTCTCATGGTATACAGTTGTGACAATAATTTATATGATTGTTAACGTTCGTTATTCCATTTTAGTCCTCTCGTATCTCATCTATTTGTGAAACCAGGCACACGAAAATTAAGATGTCTCTTTGCTACTTTTCATCGCTGGTCCTAAGTCATGTCCTTCGGATTATGGGTATTAAAGGGGTCTAGTAACTTTGTTGACATGTGCAAAAAGTGATGAAAATGTGTATTAGTTGTTCGTGATCTAATATGTCTACTAAGTAATATGTGAACATTTAACGTTAAATGGATGTTACGTGGCCGAGTAATGAGCGAAAACTGCAAAGTGATATTAATAATAATAATACATTTCATTTATATAGCGCTTAACATTCGCCAACTCATTGCACTGACTTTGTATACAGTTTCCAGTGGATAATTACAATCCGAACACTTTAATCGTAAATATCTTTTTAACGAAAGGGAACAACTTTTCTACTCTTATATTGGTAACACGAACACAATAAACAAGGTACAATAAAACCACTAGAGTTCTAAGTAAGTTGTGTGGATTTTGACAATGTTACTAGATTCCTTTAAATACCAATGCATGTTATGATAGTAATACAACATGAGTTATTCATCCTTTTACGCTAATTCTATTTTAATTGGCACCTAGCGCTGTGCTGGTATTCTCCGATATTATATCAATCTATTTACTTCCAAAAGTAATATTTGAGACCAATAGATGGCACATATGTAGACTGGCATTATATTAATTTTTTTGAAAAAATAAAGTGTGTAAAAATCGAACTATTTTGATCTTTCTTTTTAGCAGTTCGTATACCCCATTGTGTCCTATTCTCACCTGCATGCAATACTTACATCATACATGATAAATGTCCATGTTATAGCATGTAAGTTATGATATGTTATGTTATGTTATACATTATCATGTCAAGTTATGTTAGGTCACGTTACGTTACGTTACGTTGCGTAACGTTATTTTATGTTATGTTATGTTACCAGATGTTCTTTCATTTATCTTATACAGCCATGCAGGCGGCCGTCGTGCTGTTTCTATCTCTCCTCTGTGGCCTGGCGATGGACATCTCAATGTCGTGTCCGAATGATCCAACGAGTAAGTTTTACTTATCATAGGCATTTCCGACATTCTTTGGGGGGCCATTTGCAAACTGATAAACGAACGAATGTACACTTTTAAAGTTGCCAACGTTGAAGCTGTACAATTTGCTAAAGACACAAAGTATATAGTTCTCAGATGGTGAATGGTATTCGATGCCACTGGTAATCACGTACCAACCTGGGGCCGCGGAAAGGTTTTGAAAGTGAGGGGGGGGGGGGGTTGACCACATTTTAATTGTTATAATAATTGTTATTTTATGCTTATGTATTTCTTTGTTTTTGCAAAAAAAGTGGAGGGGCTGCAGCCCACCCCCCCCCCCCCCTCCCCCCGGTTCAGCAGCCCCTGCCAACGGCCGTTACATTATACATTTACAAATGTGATTTTCGCTTTCTATTGTCTACAAGCAACACTTTTAGACAATGGTTTACATAAAACCTCCAAAGTGAATTCACAAAGTTGACATAATATTATCCACATGTCGAACATAATTATGAAACATGTTCCTGTGAATATAAATTTGATGTCTGCGTAGGCATTGATGGCCTCTTGAATGTCATAATATGTCAAACACTGTTGTTCAAATTTAGGATTCAATTCAATAGTCTCTTATGATCCTCAAGGGTTGAACACGAGATTCCAGAAGCAAATTAAATTAAATTATCTCTTGGATATTCTATAGGGTTTACCGCGAGATGCCCAAAGCAAATTAATTTCAATGTAAAAAAATATCAAAGCATAGACTCAAAGAGAACAGTCCTATCATGTTGTATCTGTCTAGACTAGTAGAGAGGGTCTGTTACGTAACTACTCTCCATCTAGTTCTAAAATAAGTTCCGTTCTATCGAATTTTTCCCTTGTAATTTTTGAGAAGCACCCTCTTTTCAGTATTTTTTTCTTTTTTCGGACATGGACGAATGATATGAAGAACATTAACTAAGGTCAGTGTCCGAATTCAAAATTAAGTGCAGATTCATGCTTTTGTCCTCTGGGAAATATTTTGTACGTTGTTACATTCATTTTCATTAGTATGTATGAGGTGAAGGGGATATACAAAGGGGTACTACCGTAAGACATTTCTAATAATATCTTTAAATACATTTTTTAAGGAACTGAACTCCCCATAATTAATAACTCTTATTAAAAGCGTTGATCTGCAAAATAATACCAAATTTATCGGGGACTAAAATGAAGAGCTGAGTTCCAAAAGTCGCTAAATCCACTTTCCATACAAATAGAGTTAACGATATTAGTGCAATACTAAGCTACGTAGTTAGTTAGACATCCAAAATTTAGGATAAATTACGCAATCAAAAACAAAATATGAAGCGTTCCATTTTTCATACGCCCATAGGCATGTGTACAACGTCGGACAAAGAAACCCGCTTTTCCCCAAAGCTGAAAAAGTGGATTAATGCCTTTTGGAAAATCTTCATATAGCGGCGCGCAACGACCCAGGAATTATCCTTTAAGGATTTATCAGTTCTGCAAACACTAATTATCGTTAAGGCGCGTGTTATGTTGCGAATCATATGTCGAGATAAAGCATTTTGTTTTTTGTTTGGCTGGGTATCAATCAGTATTCTTGTTTCCCGCTTTTTGCTGATTCACTGTTTGACCTTAAAGGTATAGTTGAGTTTTGGTATAGAGGGCGCTACACAAAATAATTTTTTGTGAGATAATGAAAAACTGAGTGTCAAATTCGAAAGAGCATACAATTTCGATGACAGAATAAATTTTATTTGATCAAAATCTGTTCAGAAATGGCTGAAATATCCAGAAACATAACCATTTTGTAATAAATGTGGGCCCCCACAATTATTCGATAATTTTGAACCAGCCGTTAACAAAATTTAAATAATGCTTCCACTTTTCAAAAATGTACAAAAGAGGTTTTTAAATAGTTGTTGATTATCTCATTATCTAATCACTATATTAACAAAACATCACATGCACAATATTTTATTTTAAATGGTTGAAACTGATGAGTGTTTAGAGAGCGCCCTCTTGAGTCTTAACGGCTCTTTTTTTAATGATAAAAGGCTTTTTACTTAATAATTTGTAATTTTGTATTCCTTTTGAGCATGGTGGAGTCATAACTATTAGTTTGGTGCAGGTTTTGGTTACTAAAATTCAGTTTGACCAAAACTGTACTCTCTTTACCAGAACTCAACTATCCCTTTAAAGTGATTCATTATAACTTTGCCAAAATTCAACTTAAATCATTTGGAGCCTTTACACTTCTCATGTACGTTGATGTTTGGCTTATGGTAACGTAAAAATGAAATGGGTTCTGATTGTGCAAATGTCTCTCTAATTATGGAGATAATTAAGATTGGATTTTAAAGCGTCTGTAGACGATTTCGACCGTAGTCAATAGCACCCGAATTCGGATACTAAATCCTGAAGTATTCGAATTCGGATACTTCACGCGAACGATCGGGATAAAATCAGACATCGATTTACTTTATTTTACACTAGATAAACATTTTCCCTTTTCTATGAAAATCTCACATATCATTCTTAAGAATCTTACAATGATATTGGTAGGTTATATGATAAAAGTCTCAAATGTGAATTGTGGGGAAAATATAAAGTTAATGGATCACTTTAATCGCTACATCACGCCAGTTAAAACAGAATGCCAAAAATAAATTGTTCGTTTTTAGCGTGGGATACCTCGGAATGGGATAAACATGTACGAAAAATGGCGTCTTTTATGCCCAAATAAAATTGACTGTAAACTGGCTAAGTGACATTCGCAGAGGCAGTGGCGAAGCAACGGAAGCATATGGGAATGTACAAGGTGTTGATTAATATTGCATTATTATCATTATGAATTTGATTACTATACATAATTGAGAAGCGCCAGGAGTATCACGTCGTGACACACGTGACTCCGCTTTATAAGTGGACATTATTATTATTATTAGAAATAGTAAAGTAGAAGTAGTAGTAGAAGTAGTTGTTAGTATTGTCATTATCATTATCATTTTCATCATTTTTGTTATGATTATTATAATTAGTAGTAGTATTATTAGTAGTATCATCATTATTACTATTATTATCATTATTATTATTAGTTTTATTATTATTATTATTATTGTTATTATTATAATCATTATTATTATTATTAGTAGTAGTAGTATTGTGATTATTATCCTCATTAGTAATATAAGTATTATATATTGTAATAACAATAACTGTTGTAATAATAATACTATTGTAATAATAAACAACTGTTAATTTGGGCTTGCAACTTTTAACACAAATCCAGTGTGTACAAGTGACGATAACAAAAAATTGAGTGCATGTTGTGGTCGGAATCTATATGCAATGGACAGTTGCGTTTAATTGTAAAGTGGCGTTTAATCGCAAATTTGCAATTTGACGCAACTAAACCATTAATGCAACACTCCCCAGGTCGGGTGAAAATTAGCCTGAGCGCTATTTTAAAGCTGTTCTTGGTTACTAGTATGCTCACCGAGAGGTACACACGATGATTGTGCAGGTTAGGACCCGTACCAGTAATAGGCGCGCCGATTCCATCCGAAAACACAATGCATCGGGCGGAGGGGAGGGGGGGGGGGGGGGGGGGGGGGGGGGGGGGGGGGGGGCTAAGCATTGTAAATAATAATGCTCTGCCACCCCCCCCCCCCCCCCCCCCAATGCATTGTGTTTTCGGATGGAATCGGGCGCGCATGACCACTACACCAACCAAAAATTATATAATTACTTACTTGTTAAGGTGATAAGTGTTTATATGCGCGATCTATTTAATCTGTTGTCGAGTACTTTCAGAACAATTTCCATTAATACACATTTATGACCTTAAAAAAAGGGAAGTTATTTTGATGCAAAGTTGCTTCGAGGTGTATATTCGAGCGCAATAAACGTGATCGACATACCATTATAAATACTTCAGTATAACAACTACGGTCATACAAAGAGCACACCATGCATAATTCAAAACTGAAATGCTTTAGACTGAAAGTCGGTAGCATGATCAACATTGTGCAAAACAATGCCGTAGTATGCAAGTGATGTAAAGGCAGATTACTATGTTTGCATTCAGATATACACATAAAACAATTTGAAAGATAAAATCAACCATAATTAAGCGATCAGGAAAGGTTTATTATCGGGCTCTCCTTCCATTTTTTAGCCGAGCCCTTATCGTTCGTCGTGAATGTGTCGAATTCGCAGCCCGGGGTCGTTGCAGACACCGTGCTAACCCCGATCGTTTCCGTAGCACGAAATCACTACCGTGTGGCGAATCGAGAACCAGGACGAATGCGGACTCGGTTATCGAGGTCATCGACTTTTTCCAGGTCTTCCGCCATTTTACGACGTATTCATTTACCTTATCTGGGATCCGAACAACGGTGGTAATAAAAACCAGACAAGTTATACCCAGGTATTTGAATTTCCCAGCCTTTTCTCTACCCCCCCCTCGTCTTCTCCTCCCTTATTTATGTACATGTTTATATGTATATGAGATTTGCTTCTGTAAAATAAAATTTTGCTCTGAAAAGTAAAACAAGTCGTCTTTTTTTCTTCTTCTTTCTACTCTACTTCTACTTCTTCTCTTCTTCTTCTTCTCTTCTTCTTCCTCTTCTTCTTCTTCTTCTCTTCTTCTTCTTCTTCTTCTTCTTCTTCTTCTTCTTCTTCTTCTTTTCTCTTCTTCTTCTTCCTTCTTTTTCTTCTTCTTCTTCTTTTCTCGACTTCTTCTTCTTCTTCTTCTTCTTTTTTTTTCTTCCTCTCTTCTTCTTCTTCTTCTTCTTCTTCTTCTTCTTCTTCTCTTCCTCTTCTCCTTTCTTCTGCTTCTTCTTCTTCTTCTTCTTCTTCTTCATCTTCTTCTTCTTCATTCTTTTTCTTCTTCACCACCTCATCTGCTTGTTTTTGTTGTTGTTGATGTTCTTCTTCGTCTTTTTCTTCTTCACCACCTTCGTCTTCTACTTCTTTTCGTTGATTGCACTACTTTTATTTTGCGATATCATTGAAGATATTAATGGTAATATTTATAAGCGTACACATACCTGTAAATGAACCCACGCAAACTTAAGAATTGCTCTCTTATTAACTTTTCATTGAATTAGTTTATGAGTCGCATCATTCAACGATTTGAAGGAAGAATCAATTTTTTGACGGACGTGCAATTTTGATTATACTTATTTTTTCCTTGTTTTCGGCAGGTGCATTTTTAAATGTCTTCCTTAGGCGTGATATGATTCGATTTAAATTTGGTAAGGATATTTTTTGTTATGAAAATGATTCACAACCCACATTAATCAAAATCGTTTATCTCTTCTGTCCAAACTGTGTCATACATTTTAAACATTTAATGAAAAACACCGTTTGACAGAAATACAATATGAGATTGAATTATATTTTTTATTCCTGAGCTTTCACAAAGTTTGTTTGATTTGTTCATCAAGCGTGTCATGTTTCGTTATGTATTGGTTTTTTGAAATATTGCAACTAAAACACATCACCAGAATCGTTTATCACTTTTACTTCCAAACTTTGTGTTTTGAATTTGTATTTATTAGCAGTAAAACTGATTGACATTTGAGAAAAAATGCAAATTTCCTTTCTTGACAGATCAGTTCCTCTTATTTTCCATTAATCATAACACGGATGATTTTGACAGTGATCTAATTCATACGGTTGCTTTCTTAAACGTTTGATCGATTGAGGTTTGTTTATCAGCTACTCTATCACAAAGTTAAATTACAGTCCCCCCAAATGACAAAACCATTTATGATTAAACACAAATATCCATTAAATTTTCCTAAAAAAATGCCGTGTCGAAATGAACGCGTCGGTGTGTAAATAAATGAGATTGACAGGGGAGCTGGGTCCTTTGTGATAAAAGCGTCAAAATGATAATCACAATTTTGAGAAAATAATTCCAAGAGGCGCTAATCCAACTTTCTCAACATTTGAGGAAAACAGTTGTATTCATCTTTACGACTCTGTAAACTGCTCGTTGTAAATTAATTTATTAGTTATTATTAAGAAAAAAAAAAAGGCTATCGTAGGACTATTTTATAATTTGTTGCTTTGTTTGGAAATTGCGCCGTTAAATCTTAATGAATTCTCGTCATTCTGTCAATTGGCAAGTCCATATACTCACTCAATCCCATTCCATTCGAATTCTATGTTACTCTGCCTTTTGATAATCATGTCCAAGTACATTCTCCACACTGCGTCGTATTCGTTCATAAATGTTCTCTCCTGTAGTCTCCGTAGGCAGAGCACGATCCTAGCACCAATAATAAACAAACTGATTTGTATTATACATTCATTACTACGCAATATTTCTTTTTCGCTTTTTGTATCAGGGGCGTCGATCCGTTTTTTGCGATTGGTGGGGCGGAATTTGAAGAAAATGTCCAGAGGTGACCACTGAGAGAGGCTGAAAGCCCCACATTGGCACGCCCGGAAGTTTTATTTACGCTTATTGAAAGTGTTTTGATGGCTCGAAGACCTGACTTTGGGGGGCACCCACATTTGTGGAAATAATAGGGGTCCAAGGGGGCGGAGCCCCCGGAAGCATTTTTAGATTTCTGACATTTGCAACTCCTATCATGGGTGTTAAAATTGTATAAAAAAGTGAACCTTCTCGTAACGTATTTTTTAAAGGGCATAGGCGAGGGAAAAGACTGAGCCTTGCATGGATATGGATCCACGTGATACTGTATACTATAGAGCCATCGATATAGTCTAGGGCATTAGGGCTCCCATGAACTAAGGCAAGGGCGTCAACAACTTCTCAAAAGTGGAGGAGAGACATTGCGAGGAAGCGAAGCGACCCGAGCGGGGGAGGGTGTGGGAGGGGGTGTCCCCCTCCCACAGTAGGGAGGCTTTTGTATTTTTGGGCGTGAATTGTGCGATTTTGGTGCAACCTGAGACAGAAATTTCACGTAATGAAGTATATTAAGTATGGACCAAACATACATAATTGACAAATGGAGGGGGACAATCCCCTGGGGACAATGTGTGGGGGGACCATGATATTCCCAATTTGATTAGCGTTGAGCGCAATATGGACCGAATTAACTGAAAAGATATATTTCAGATTATTTTTATTTCTAGTACGGTGTGCTATCTAATAGATGAGGGTTTAATAAACTTCGTTTGAGGGTGTGCGTTTGAGAAATTACCCTGCCCCAACACATTTTGAAATGGTGAGTTTCGCAACAAAAATGAAACTTGCAATATGAGAAACTGTATGCGCGCGAAGCGCGCGGCCAAAAACGAGATTTACAGTCCTTTTCAAACTAAAAACACGGCTCTTTTGAAGATTAATTATTGATACATTGTGTCTTTCCCCTCTTGGCATTATATCACTCGATTTTTTTCTTCCCTCATTTTCGGAATTATTGGGGGGGCGAAATGATATGTTCCCCTCCCCAATATTTTCATTGGGGGGCGACCGCCCCCCCCCCCCCCCAGGCCCCCCAGGATCGACGCCCCTGTTTTATTATTTGTTTATTTTCTTATTTTTTTTGTTTCGTATTGACAACTTTCGTTTTGTAAAACATATTTTTTCGAAGGATCCACATTCTACAAGCCAAGATTTTTAGTAGATCCATCCATTTTTTATTTGGAAATATAAATGATTTCCTTATTATGACAAGATATTTTTAAAACTTATTGTACTTAATTATAAATTAATTAAATGATATCTTTTGACTGGCAATGTAAAATAATATGTACTTCTAATTGTAATTCAACTTTTATAATTTATAAATGTTGTTGTGACTCATTCATTGTAAAACGACAATTGTATTTTGTTTGTGTAAAATGGAAATAAAATTAAGTTTGAAGTAGTAATAGTAGTAGTAGTAGAAGTAGTAGTAGTATTAGTAGCAGTGAGTACACTGTTGTTTAAGGGTTAGGGGGGGGATTCCGTCAGCCCAAATTTCTGTAAGCGGGGGGGTGGGGGGGGGGGGGATGGCCCGTATGACAAATTTTGAAGCCGAGACCAAGTACATGTACTTTACAATTTCGAGGCCGAGACTAGGATCAGTCCAAAAATTTGAGGCCGAGACCAAGACCAATAGTTGAGAATCCTGTAAGGGGGGGTGGGGGGGGGGGAGGGGGGTGTCCGTAGAACATTTTCAAGCCGAGGCCGAGTAACATTTACAAATTTTTCGAGAGGACGTGAAGAGGGGGTCCGTTCGAGGGGGGAGGGGGTCCGTTGACAATTTTCGAAGCCCAGAACGAACAATTTTAAACATTTCGAGGCCGAGGAACGGGGTTCTTC